>WOGR01007342.1:0-12467 GCA_015342045.1 Leptinotarsa lineolata | reverse complement strand
ATTTTTGGCTTGTATTTTCCCTCATGGCCTATTTTCCAGATATGTTCTTTTTGAAAGAATCTATGGGTTCTGCTAGCTTAACCGTTGAGCTGGCAGAACCAAATCGATATCATTTATATTTTGGAAATTTTAAATATATAGTAATATTAGGCTCATTTTAGAATTGTCTTTTCTCGCATATCCGACCTTGTTTTTAATAAATCAGTCGGTTGTGGTATCTGAACGTTAGTGCCAGTGGTGATCCCCCAAATAATTGATACTAACTGAGAGCAAAAAATGTTTCAATGGATTATTCAAGGAGCCTAAAATGAGTCTAAAATTATTGCATATTCAGAATTTCCAAAAGTGAAGGATTTAGATTTGGTTATGCAATTTAACGGTTAGGCTAGCAGAACTCACTATTTTTTTTTAAAAACTGCACTTGGAAAATCGAGGATTAGGGGAAAGATAAGTCAATGAGCCTGAAATTATGATGTATTCCAATTTGACAAAATGTTTTATTCTTGGGGTGGGTTCTGCTAGCTTAACGTTGAGCTAGCAGAACCAATGATATTCAAGTTAAACAAAGAGCAAACAATTCGGCAATAGAGTACAAAATTTGCCTAAAATTAGCCTTGAATTATGGCCTGAAAATAAAAGTAAAATTCCAAAGTGGTTCTGCTAGCTTAACAGGGGTACTTTTTCGGGGTGCAGTGGACGCTCTTGGATTTCATGTGGATTGGTATCGTCACAAATTCGACAATTTTGTTTGTTCACGTACCCATTCATCCAGAAATGGGCCTCATAGCTGGGTATGATTTTCGATGAAAATTAGGGTCAATTGCCAACTGCTCCAGAGCCCATTCAGTGAACACACGTCGTTGTCTATGATCGTTTACCTTCAGTTCTTAGATCAGATAAATTTTGTAAGCATACAGCCCCAAGTCAAAACGCAACATTCGCCAAATTATGCTCTGCGAAAGGCCAAATTCTTGTGAGCGACGTGAAATCAACTGCCTCAGATTCTCCAGAACACTCTCACAGACAGCGGCGATATTTTCGGCAGATCTTGCGTTTCGTCGACGTATGGGTGTTGGTCGATCGTTTATTGAAACAGTGGACACAAATTTATCCACCACCTTGCGAATAGTTCGCTTGGTAGGACGGTAATGGCGGCCATAAACTGGGCGAAGCGTGCGGTACGTTGCCCGAAGAGAACACTCATTTTGTACGTGTTGTTGAATGGTATATCCATCCATGGTCATTTGGCAAAACAGACTGAATAAATGACAACTAATTTGACAGATATAGCTTTAACAAGATGGCCGTTACCAATGGTTAAAGTTTGAAAGTCCTGCTCATTATCCACAGAGAAAACTTCGCATTTTTCTAACCATCAAAAAATAAATTAGTGTCATCACAATGACAACTATAAATATTTCCGTTAATTATATTTCTCTTGTAGTGGTGGGCTAAAATAACAAAAATGTACCCTGTATCGATACAGCTACAACAAAGACCTGAAACAAATGCATCGAACCAAAATGAACTTTTTTTACAGCACATGTTGAAGTATGATTGTATCACCCCAAAAATTACACTTCATATGCAAGGGGAGATAAAATATCACTAACACTGAAAAGATATATGAAGTACTTTAATTTTTTCAGCAACATAATTAGTTTGTTGTATCTTTGCATGTTTGGTTGTTCCAATGTTTCATTGAAAAGGTCGATGGATCTTGCTTCATATACTTCCCACCGTTGAGTAGTCCCCCATACAAAAAAGTTTTCGAATAGTTCACAATGTCCCAGAATATTCTACAGTATTCGAGTTGAAAGTTCCACAATGACATTTGCTGTTCCGAAATGTTTACGAACGTATTGATATTAGACTATTCCGGAAAATCCACAACATGCCAGAAAAATGTGGTATGTTCTGGTATGTTTTGGAATCATTTCGAAAACTCTCAAATGTTCTGGAATATTCTTCAAAACCATATCCTTCGGCTGAAAACGGTTGACTATGGGGATACCATAGCATATAATTCTCTTTATCGTTTTACAATGATCTGGGTTGTTTCAGGAATTTTTTCAATGTAATAAACTATTTCCGAACATTCCAGAATACTCTCGTATGTTCTAGACTGTTCTAGAACTTAGGAATTTTCTAGAGGGTGGAATTTCCAGCTCTTATACTTTCACAAGCTTAGATAAAAACGAGAACCTTTTTCATTAACAAATTGATTTGACAATAAAACGTAGGTATATATGCTCTGCAACCCGTCCGAATCCGGGTCGGTTCGCTAGCAGTAAATATTCCTCGATAACGAACAAAGCAACAAAATTAAACCACCCATTCCCCTTTACCAATTACCGAAACAAACAAACAAAAACAAACCAAAACGCGATAATGTCGAAAAGCGTCGATGAGACGAACAAAATAATTCTTGGAAAATCTTCTTCGGAAAAGTTATTTCGGCACGCGGACCAACTTTTCCGTTGGCACTTATCAAACAATTTATTTTCGTGAAGCCCTCAGAGAAGTTTTATTATCTACAAACCTTCTCCTTGTTATTTTAAAACCTCTTCAATCACTCACGTCGCAGGAAAAAGCGAACGTCGAACTACTTATTTTTTCGGTGTTTACTAATTCTTTTTTGATAGTGAAACCGGGATGACGTTTTTAGTGGGAGTTCGAAATATAGTAATAATTCAATTCCCGCGAATGAGAAAGATTTTTCAGAGTTTGTACATGCACTACGAAGACATCGAATACTTCTGCAGTGAGCAAAAATCCAATAATAATAACGTTCTTAGTGACGAAAGTGAGTGGTACGTATTAAAAAATAACGCGGCTCTTATATCTAATATATAAAACTAGTGAACCGACCCGCCTTCGCACGTGTGCAATGCTGATATTAAATATAAATTCACTCACTCGAAATTTAAGGGCATGGAGGAACAGTGATGAAAAGGTAACACTTTGATCAAGTTATCAAGTTGGCTTCGGACGACGAGGCGATAAAGACAGAAGAAAATTGTTCAGTAGTAACTATCAAATGTTGAGAAAGCTTTTCACAGCAGTAATTAAAACGCATAGTTTCAATAAAACTGATAACAATTTATATTATTATACTGGTTTTTTTGGGTCTATAACCTTTCTGAATCTGAAAAAAGTAAAAGATAAATCAATAGAGAATCTGCTGAAGTGTCGTAAAAGGCAAACTGAAAAGATCACCCCAAAAAATTACTGCGTAATATAAACTTTTGAAAAGTCCAATTAGTAATTAGTCAGTAACTTGTCGTATTCATAAATTTTTGCCTACAAAGTTGAAAAAATTGAATATTAATACTAAGCTTTTTTAAGTGGTTAACGTTTCCGAAAATAATCGTTTTCGGTTTTCAAAACCTGTATTCACTATGAAAATCTCTCCTCAAATTGTGATATTTCTCAATTTCTTTTGACACAAATCAAACGAATGAATTGTTCAGATGCCACATGAACACAAACACTGGATGTTTTTTTGAGAATTCAGTTCAGTAAAGGTTTATATTCCCATTTTCAACCTGTCTTCTCAGTAATGACAACCAGGTATGATCCATTTCCACAGAACTATTCGCAATACACTTGTTACCTGCTAAAATAATATATGCCGGTTCTTTGAGTTTTCTAATTTTTCCATGAGCTTCTTTGGTAATGATTTTGGTTTCATTCCATTCTGTAGCGTGACTATCAGATGATTTTAGAATATGTTCCACTAACCCTGATCCTGCCATCTGTCTTCTCCTTATATATTCACGATGTTCATTTTTTCTCACATCTAGGGGTCTTGAGGTTTCACCTATGTGACTTTTTCCACAGGAACAAGGTACATTCTAACACAATCTTTTGTTCTTTTAACAGTATTTTCGGGTTTTGTTTGTGTCAAACGAGATCTCATTGAGTTGGTGGTTCTAAAAGTTGTTCTTACATTATACTTATAACCGATGCGTCTCAGTTTCTCAGACAAACCGGGAACATACGGTATGGTGTTAGTTGTGAGGTATGTGTATTGTTGCTGGATTTGCGGTGGTTGTGAGATCTGTATATGTTGTATATTGCTTTTACCAATTTAATTGAGAGTCCTTTCTACAAACTGCTTCGGATATGCGTTTTGCTCCAAAACTGTTTTAATGATAGTTATTTCCTCTTTCATATTATGGACTGAATTGCAAACTGTCTTTGCCCTATCATACAAACATCTAACTATTCCTTTTTTGACGCTAGCGTGGTGATTAGATTTATAGTGGAGATATCTGTTGGTATGAGTTTTCTTTCGGAACACACTCGTATCAAGAGTATTTTTCGATTTTTTGATCATAACATCGAGAAAAGGAAGCTGTTTATGAACTTCCCTCTCTAATGTAAATTTTATCGTTGGTTCTCTTGAGTTCAAATAATTCAAAAAAACGTTGATATCATCTGGGTTATGATTCCAGATGGCGAACACGTCATCAACATATTTACACCATATCTTTGGACCATTCTGGTAAGTTTCGATATATGTTTCCTTGAAATGCTCCATGAAAATGTTACTCAGAATCGGTGACAAGGGTGAGCCTATTGCCATTCCAAATTCTTGTTGATGAAAATCCTTAACTGGAAAAAAGTTTTATCGCTTCTCTTTGTCAAAAACTTGCAAAATATCTCCTCAAAATTTTAAACCTGTTTCTGGAAATAGAAACAGTTACATAAAAAATACTCCCAATTTCATTGAATAACTTGATGAATAACAAATTCGGAACGGAGATCTCCTGGTGAGTTTCGATGTTGTGAGTTTGTTTCCCAATGTTTCTGTTGATAAAACCCTAAGAATTATAAGAACTAAGTTAGAAAATGATGTTAATCTCAAAAATAGAACGAAACTGATTGTAGAAGCTATTTTGGAGCTTCTGAAATTATGTACCGATAAAACTTTTTTCCAGTTCAAGGAGGATTTTTATGAACAAGAATTTGGAATGGTAATGGGCTCACCCTTCCAGAAGTTTATATTACGCAGTAACTTTTCGGGGTGAACTTTTCAGTTTGCCCTTTACTACACCTCAACAGATTCTCTATTAATCTATCATTTATTTTTTTCAGATTGTGGGAGGGTATAAACTCCAAAAAACCAGTATATAGATCTGTATTTTTGACTGATGATTTGGCGATCTTTCATTTTGATTATCTAATTAAACTTAGCTATTGTGGTTCATACTGTTTAGATGTTGTCTAATGTTCGAAATTTATCATAAGAATCGAAGAAAAGGGTTTCAGAATATGATGAGTGAGATCATTAGCTTAAAGAAACACTGCCTCCGGCAAGTTATGACACAGATTTTCAAGTCATTTAAATACTCACCACAATTGGTTCATTATTATTTTACTCCTGTAGGTAATACAATATCTATTATCTGTAATTATTGAGAATGTGTTTGGAAGAAACAGTTTTCTCAAGTAATATGTATATTTAGAACATATCACTTGATTTGTGTGAAGATAACATATATTGAGTACACTTTGTTTCCTGGTTGGTTCAGAAATAAATGAAGTAATTTTGCGTTTTTGATACAAGTTTTTAGTAGAAATTATTATTGCGGAAGGGTGGCGTATAACTCTTATTTTTCATAGTGAAAGAAGTCGTTTTTTAACTTACACAATCAATGAAACATTTTAAATTAATACTCAATTTCTCCACTGTGTGTCTCAATCAATTCCAGTCCCAAAATCCCGTTAATTTAAAATAATTTTTCTACTGAAGCATTATTCATTTGCTAAAGTAGGCAGTAACTGGAAGAGCCAGTATGTTGATTGCCTTTTATATTTCGGGATTAGAAAAAAAAAACAAATATTAATCATCGAAAATCACTTTATTGTTTTTGAAAATATTCCCCATGAAAATCTATACACTTTTGCTTGCGTTTGAACCAATTGTCGAAGCATTTTTGCATCTCTGATTGAGGTATCTCCAAAACAGAAACCGCTTCTTCAGGTGTCGAAAAACGTTAACCTCTCAGTTTATTTTACGTACGGGAATAATAAGAAGTCATTCGGTGCCAAGTCAGGACTATACGACGGATGACTCATCAAATCGATGTTTTGGGTGCTCAAAAATGCAGTTGTTAAAGCCGATGTGTGAGAGCTCGCATTGTTGTAGTGAAGAGTGATCTGTCTTCGGCAGTTGGTTTTCCTGATTACTTGGAAGACAACTGGCAAACAAATGTTTGTGTAACACTAAGAATTGACTGTTCTGCGTTGTTCTAGTGGTACGGTTGTGTTCCAGTATTTCCTAAAAAACAGGCGACCATTTGCTTGGAAGTGCTTCGTGCGCGAACAAATTTTGTTGGATTTCGCTCATCTTGAAATAACCATACAGTCGACTGCTGTTTACTTTCGGGCTAATAAGCATAAATCCACGATTCATCACCTGTCACGATGTCATAGACGTGAGCATTTCCTTCGACCAATCGAAACGAGCCTTTTTTGAGCAATTGACAAATTGTGTGGGATCCAACGCGAACACATTTTTATGACAGTCAAATGTTTATGCAATATTGAATGTATGCTGATCCCACTAATACCTAAGGTTGTCTCATTCTAACGATAGGTCAGATAAAGATCTTGCAATATCAGTTCGCGCACAGCATTCATGGTTTTTGAAACAACCACCGATTTTGGACTTCCTTCACGAAATTCGTCTTGAAGTGAACTACGACCACGATTGAATTCACCATACCATCGATAAACACAGGTCTTTGATGCAGCTTCATCGCCAAAAATTGAATTATGTTCATCCATGCACTGTTGCTGAGTGAATTCACGTCGAAAGTTGAAAAAAATAATCGCACGAAAATGTTCACGATTTAATTCCATTTTTGGGCCGAGATGAATCTTTCAAGTTACTGTAAACATCACAAATAGCGGTCGTATGTCAAAATGTTCTGAGTATGTATGACCTGAAAAATGTCCAACATTACGATAGAGCTGTCAGTTGCCATATTGCAACACTAGGGTTGCCAAATCCCGAAACATGAAAGGCAACCTATCGTAAATTTGGTAATTAAAACCATCGTCTTTCATCTCTTGAAAATATATAGTTTTTCTTCTTCCAAAGTCTATTACCTTCATTGATCCAGTTAGCTAACCTTCAAACCATGCCTATATAAAATAAATTCAAAAAATTCAATAAAAAAAGGCATCATTTTCGAGGATACGAAGAATTGAGTTGTATTCAGAAGGTTAACGTTTCAGTTTACTAATTTAGTGATCCAATAATTTTTCGGAAAAAAAAGTTGGTTGGGTAACAGGATCAATTTCTTCTTAGAAAAAAACTTTTTTTGCCGACGATTCGAATTTAAATAAATTCTTCTTCAGGGCTTGAAAAGTAGTTTTTTCATGTTTATATTACTATTTTTGAAACCATCAGACATATTAAATACATTTAAAAGAAAATAAAAAACATTGCAACACAAGACACGACCAACACAAAACGACATGAAACAAACATGTCATTTCTGCAAAGCTGTTATTTCTTTATTCCTAATTTGATCATTCCTTGTAGAAAGCACCACCACTCAATGTCAGTGCAGATATAACTTTATCAGTTTTTCTAGTAGGCAACTTTGAGTTTTATTGACGTGACGTTCAAACCGATACTTTTATCTAGACCCTCATTGGTACGGTGAACTTCAAATTTGCCTGCTTCCACAGTTGTGGATGTATAAGTTTTTTTTCGTACCTTTTAATCAAGCTATCCTATTTAGTAGCAACAACTATGTACTTTACCGATTTTGTTCTGTTTTACCATTCTATTGTGTTTTGTCTAGGGTTCCTTGCAAACCAAGATGATTTCGGAAAAAACCTTGTCAGATTACATCAAAAGAGGACTCATTTCTTTTCATCTGAAGCAAGTTTTAAATAGCAATCCTCGCTGAAGAAACTTCTGGGAAATTTTACGCTTGAAGAGTTCATCGTCATTACTCTGTTCAGAGTGACTTTGGAAGAAATGGCAAATGATAAAATAATTACTTCATTTCATAGCACCTGTTCTCATTGTATCTCACTAATCGACAGTCGGGACATCTACTTACAATGGTTGTCCATGTAATCTTATAACGGAAAGGGCATAACATACTCATACATACATTATCAGAAGCTAAGTTTAAGTGAAGGTGTTCAATCATTATTATTTCTCTTAATGTTCTAGTTTCTATCTATGCCAAATTTTTCTTCTTCAAATTCTCAATGATCGTGTCTCATCTTTTCCTGGCTCTACCTCTCTTTTTTTTCTATGTGAATTTTGATTGCCTCAATTTTTTTTAACTTATCTTCTGATTGAAAGTTTAAATTTCCACAGTTAGAGATAACTGCTTCTAGACGAAACGTCATCTTATCTTTTGTTTTCTATCCTTACAAGATGGCCAAAACCATTTGAGTTGCTGTCGTTATCTGTATTCAATAAATCTTCCCTTACAAAGACATCATCTATCGGATCGACAGAAGATTCAATCGACGATAAACTAGACTTCCGATGGCGGTCTGTTGCAAAGTCGACAGCCGAACGAGATTCGTCTATTGTCTTTTACGGCAGATTTCACTGTAAGGCGACTGGTTGAAACCAGAGCCGAAAAACAAAGCATTCGTGATCCAATACCAGATAGTGCTGTTTCGACCCGCCACAAGGTTTCGTCAGTGGTGCTAGGCTGAACCACGAGTGCATTGCAAGACTCAACTGACCTAGGACAAGCCTGAGAAAGTAAAGGCGATGATATTTCTCCTTACGAAGACCCGATCTATGTAATAGATAGAAGATTCAATCCACGAATTTGTACTGGATCACGATTGTTTTGTTTTTACGTTCTGATTTCAATCTGTTACCTTGCAGTGTAAAGCTGCTGTAAGAGACAAAGGACAAATCACAATCGACGGACGATGTTGAAGCTTGGCTTTCTGAAGGACTGTCTCGTGAACCTCGTTTATCCTAAGTATTTGTGGATATTCTTGGGTCTTTTCATTTCACTGTTGTGTCATATGAAGTTTTGTATATTCGTTGTTCTCATCTTTGTGTATTCATAACCTCTGATATTTATAACTATCTGTTTCTTTGGTTGTGTAATTGTTATCCTTCATTATTTTTGCTTTGTCGATATTTTTAGCTTTAGCTTCGTATTCTGGCAATGTTAATAACTGATAATTGTCCGAGCCATCTAGGGAGCAACTTGGTTACTCGCAGTGCTGTCAACCATTTAACATAGCAGAATCAATAAACATCAACTAAAAAAATTCTCAAGAGAAAAATATCCAGTCAAAATTAGATTCGAACTCACGATCTACTTACGCCAAATAACCCCATCTGTCAATATTCATTTTAAAGTTTTTATCCAAACAAGCAGTGTTTTCAAACACAAGAACTTGCAATCTTCAGGAGATGGAGTGGTATGAAGTGTTCCTGTTCCGCATATCTAAATCTAGACAGAAAAAACGTACTTTGTATTTTTTCTTAATACAACACAATTGAAAGGAACAGTTTATATCCAAATGTTTTTTTACTATATAAATTTATCTGAGTTTCATTCAATTGTTTGTTTCCTTAAATTAGTAAGGAAACTCACAGTATAATGGATTTAAATTTACAGTAATAATTCACAATCTGACAGCAATACTAATGAAAACAGTTGAGGACTACATTGCCAAATGTCAAAATGACATCAGCAGTCCAACAATATAAAAAATTGAGTAGTTTAATTATCACAGTAAATTTGAATTAATCATGTGTAAATTACGGAGGTATAGAAAATGCGTCGCTAATCAAGGTCAGAGATATATTTGTACATCTATTTTTGGGACAATGATTATTAACAAAACTTAACAAGTAACATGTTTTTTTTTCACAGTAGTGCATGATTCAAAATGAGACACTGTTAAATTTCAAAATCTTTTGAACGTTTTAGTGAATGTTGAATGGTTTTAATTCTTTGGCCTTATATAATCCTTGAAAAATTTGTCAAATGATTCAATTAGAAATAGGTATTTATAAAATTGTCATCAAAACCAACAGTCTTACACCATAAAATTATGTTCTTAGGAGCTGAACTTATGTAAAGACTCATATTAGTTTTTTCAATTAAAACCCAATAAAATGAAATCAAACTTAGAATCAATATCATTCCCTACATAGTAATAATAATAGCGTTTATTGTTTTCCATTCATAGAGCAAAAATTAACAATTCAATTATACATATTATAGCACTATTTCATTCAGATACAAAAGGAAATGAATTTCATTTAAAACAAAATATAAAATAAAAATGACCTATAAATCATTAATAATTATCCATAACTCACAAATGTGCACCAGATTTATTTTTCAGCTTGCATATACTACAGTAAGAGATATCACATGAGGTAGACAACTGGTTAGCAGTACTGCACATCAAATTCACTGGTCATTTCAACAATGCATTGGTTTGAGCTCTTTTGCACAAAAAAGTGGAATTATTTCTAGATGTTGATCTTTGTACAAGAAATTCTATTGCAGAAAGTAATTCCATTCCACAACTTATGTAAAAAAAGAACAGATGATTGTTTCCTTTTTTTTCAAGAGATACAAGATCAAATGTTCGTAATAGTTCGATATAATTGCAATTTCTTCAAGGATATACGCTAGTAATTTCAAAACTCGAGTATTTCAAAAACTTCTTTTCAACTCCATCAATGTTTGATATATACTGATTATAAACGGGATTCCATATTAAGGAACCATATTCTAATTTTGACCTTACTAAGCCAAAATATAGAAAAGTAAGAGATAAAATATTATTGAAATCCTTACAATTTCTGACGATGAAAGCGATAGGTAGAGTTAACAATAAAATCAATGTGATTATTAAAAGTAAGTTAATAATCAAAATGGACACCTAGATGTCTGATAGTGTCAGTCCTATCTAAGATAGTTTCATCGATACTGTATGCAAATTGTAATGTATTAAATTTTCTGGTAAATGATACAATTTTGCATTTGGAAGTATTTCAATTGAGACTGTTTTTGCGGCACCCGTCATTTAAAGTATTCAACTTCTGTTGTATTCTAGTACGGTCATCTATATCGATAACAGAGGTGTATAACTTCAAATCATCTACAAAAATCTACAAAAATTGATCTATTGCAGTGTAATGTGTTGCATAAATCAGTTATGAAGAGTAAAATAAAGTAATGGTCCAAGTTTAGATCCTTGAGGGACTCCATACTGGCAGAATAAAAATCTGAAGAGAAAACCATTATTGTAGACATACTGCTTCCTTTGATCATAATCCATATTGTAGATATATTTTTTCAGTAGATTTAAAAAATTTATCTGATGCCTTTAACTAAAACAATTTCTCCCCCAAGAAATTTGTATTGAGAGTGTATGAATATGAAGAAATTTTCTAGCAAAAATAAACAGATTTTTCTAACAAACTGAATTGATAAAAATTATAAATAAAATAGAAAATGATAAAGGCAATTTATAATTTTCTCCTATAATTTTTTTTGAAGTAGACATCAGTATATGCATTCGTTCACGAATAAAATTACGTAATTCGTCAAAATACATGCTTTTAAAGGCTTGAAAGGACTTCTGGTAAAATATTTTCGATGACAAAGTTGACTGAGATATTGAAAGTCAGCTTCTTCTCATAAAGTATCAAATCATTCATCTTCGTACCACTATATTTTCCATTATCTGATGCAAAGGTTATTTTGTATGAACTTTAATATAACAAATTTCAATGTTACAACTCCAATAAAATGCAATTATTGTATCTATCATGAATGATGAAATTTTATAAATACCTATTCAAAAATAATTTTATACTGACAAAAATATAAAAATATCGATAAAAACTCATTTTTGAATATATGCACATCATGCATACAATTCAAAAAAATATATATTCTAATCAAAAACTTACCATTTTGAATGTTGACTTCTACAAAAATTATAGTTTTTTTCTTTTGCCTTTTCTTTGAGGAAACAAAAGCACTACAGGATAAACCTTAAGGCGCTCTAAAAGCGGTGCTTGTGCGAAAGTAGTGATTCACATTCGATTTGAATCGCTGAAGATTAAATCCATTGGGAAAAAAGTTCTCAGGGAGTTTACTCCACATGAACACAGTTCTTCAAATGAAAAAGTTTTTAAACAGCGAAGTTCGAGGTGTATTGAGTTGAAATTCAAAACGAGGTTGCAAATTATGTTTGCGTCTCCAATCAGGCGGATGGCTCTTTTCTGGATGGAATCTAGCAGCTTCGGGGTATGTTTAGGGGCGGAGCTCCGTACATGAGAACAATACTCCAAAGAAAGTCTGATCTTAGCTTCATAAAGCATCAAAAGTTGCTGAGGTGTGTACAGTTTTCTGGTTTGGAATAGTGTTCCAAGCTTTTGAGAAGCAGCCCTTCCAATTCCAGCAACATGATTGTGCCAAGAT
>WOGR01007341.1:0-12467 GCA_015342045.1 Leptinotarsa lineolata | reverse complement strand
CTTGTCAGTTTTTCCCAGACGAATAACTACGATACTTGAAATGGCTTTGTCTTAGTCATTCCCAAACACAGCTCAGCACTTTTTACACGTAGTTTTTCCTATATTTCATCTGAACTGTATAATAAATTGCCCAGTGATTTCAGACTTTACACGATAATGACATTCAAAAAACGCTTGAAACTTCTTAAACTCTAGTAATTGCTGCTCTGTATGTCGATTTTTCCTAGGCTATTATCATTGTTTCATCATTGTATTGTATCAAATATCATTGTGTTGGTGAATTTATCTGCTGATTTATAAATAATTGGTCATAATTACATTTGTCTTATTTTTATTTCCAGTTATATTTTTGTAAGATTGATTTGAAAAACAGCTCACGCTGATACTAAGCCTTTTCTTCTAATTTACTTTTATCATTTGTATCCACATTTCTTTCTTTTTTTAGATGGATAAACTCCACCTATTATTATTATTTTTATTATGATTATAAATTTAATGCTGAAAGGTGAGACCTCGTTTATTCTCCGCTCAACTTATGATTGTAGGCGACAGATGTAACCCATCCATCGTAACTTATCGTAGCATTCAATAACCTCGTCTGAACTAGAATTATATCATGATATAAACAAGAACCAAATATATTTGACTTATATTGTTCATTATTCTCACCATAACACGTTTCGAATTTGGATCGTTAAATATTTCGATTGATAAAAATTTTGACCATAAAAGCATCATAACAATGTGTTAAATCGGTTTTCAGTTAACCAGCTTCCGTCCCCTTGAGAACGACAACACTGAGAAGTCGAAACTGGTACGAGCTGAGGATTAACGAAGATAGGCACTGTTCCCAAACATCAAAACGACCACACTTTTCTGAAGTGCTTTTTATCACCAAGTTGGAATCTTTATTAGATAAAATAGACTCATGTAATGCATCTCCTGATGTCAAGTTAGTTGATGAGACGCGCACCAACAAAAGTGTTTCAGCTGTGGTGTTTGGAATAGTGCTTGTTTTGAATTCATTTCACGCCAAAGATTCCAGATCTAAGACAGGCTGGTTCAAGAATAGCTGAATGATAATGGTCCAGACCGGTGGATATGCAGACGTGATTCCTCAGTTGAGCTCGCTTGATCACCTGAATTTTGTGGCAATTCATGACATAAAGACAGCAGTTGTGTAATCCAGAACTCGTTGATAGAATAAGACGTGCTTGTAACGAAATCATTCCAGAAGCTTTCCATAATGTAATGAATTTATAAATGAATTTGAAAGGGTTATATTTTTAGAAGTGATAAATTTTTTGAAACAAACGTTTTTGGCTTTCTACTATTCCATCTTGATACAAATAATGTGGGATTCTTCCAAAGAAAGAGAGGAAGTAATCATTCAAAAAAAATCAACTCTATATGAAAATGTGTAGATCATGCAAAGAAGTAACTTCCAGACACAAACTGGAAGAAAAAGCCTTTTCGAAACAACTTTTTCCACAAAAATATTGAATTACACGAAAGAAAACTACTTTCGAAACAATTACTTTCATATGATTTCTCTATTCCGTTTGTATTCCAGACATTCATACTACATACATACATTCGGACTAGATATCATTTACAGGATTTCTACACGATATAATCAATGTATGTAGTGAAATTTCACTTACATGGAACCCTGTGATCCTCAATGCTAGACATCTGATGTTTCGTTGTAAGACACTTGTCTTATCGTTTCTTCAGTAGCAAATATGGATAATATTATAGAAAAAACATTCAAGTCGTTCATAAAATTATGAGTTTTTTGTCACAGAATGTGTTGAATGCACCCATGTCATCGATGACAACACGTTGATTGAATTCCAGCCAACGGAATCTTGTTTAAATTTGAAGGGGTTATATTTTTACTCCATTTTGATACAAAAAAATGTGGGAATCTTCCAAAGAAAGGAAGGAAGCAATCAATTTTAAAAGAAGTAACATAGATATGTAGATCATGCAAAGAAGTTACTTTCAGACACAAACTGGAAGAAAGAGTTTTTTTCAAAACAGCTTTTTTCATATAAATATTGGATAACAACTTCATAATACTCAGAAATCAAATGAGGAACATGTTGAACATTTATTGAAATCAATTGAAGAGTTTTGAAAAAAAATATTCTAAAAAAAATATATACGAACTTGTTAATTACTCAGGAACGGTTAGTCCGATTTCTAATATGAACTAGTATTTAGTAAAGAGTTGAAAGACCTATCAAAAATGATAATGTTTTTATCGTAAACGTTATTAGACTTCGATATATTGCTCCTTTTGAAAGTTGAGAAGAAAGAGCTTCTCACTTCTTCATATATTCACATATTCAATGCTTTCATTATTTGGTCATACGGGATGCATCATGAACTTCATTCATGTTACTTCAAATCTATCATTTCCATAATATTTCTATCTACCAAGCCGCCCCGGCTTCGCACAGGTAGAATGATGATACTAAATATACTACAGAATGTCTTTATATACAACGTTCACAGTTTTTTTGTCAATAGTGATACAAAACATGTTCACTCGAGAGGTTGAATATAATTGGCCCTGCATTCTAAATCTGTGATATCTTCGAAAATATTCAACCAAATTACATGCTGTGAGGGACCATATTGATCACATTATGGACAGATATAGTAAAGAATATATTAATGATAATTTTATAAACGCGCCTTTTTCCTCCGCGGCTGGGGTCTTACTTGGAATATTAAAAAATCATTTCTTATTACACATCTGAAACATAAGACGAACCTACATACAATATATCAGCTTCAAAAAATATACTGGTATGGAGAAATAGTGATGAAAATTAATTTTGTTTTATGGACGCATCTTTTCCCCTGCGGCTGGCGTCCCAGTTGGAATATTCAAAAATCATTTCTTATTGAATATCGAAAATACAAAATGAACCCATAAACAAAATTTCAGCCTTCGAAAATATACCAGTATGGAGAAATAGTGACGAAAATGTAACTTTATTTTATGAACGCGCCTTTTTCCCATTCGGCTGGCGTCTCAGTTGGAATATTTAAAAAAGTGTTCAAAAATTTTTCTTGGATGCGCAAGAAGTAATTTTATATTGGACATTGAGAAAATACAATAGATATGTCACCAACTGAAAACTAACAAATAGAAAGATTGAAGCCATTTTGATAACTTCACTTTTGTACTCATGAAACCGTTAAACACATTGTTTGTGCTTCGAATATTGATATTTAACTGTGAATGAAATTTTATCGACAAATATATAGCCTATTATTAGAAAAATTCAAACGCGCCACTCTTTTATTAACGTTTTTTAACAAAAGTTCACTCTATCGACGTATCAATTTTCTTGTCGCAAACTCAACTCAGTTTGTTTTGAATTATATAATCTTATAAAATCTATGTAATTTTCAGCTGTAAATATCATTGTATGTGCGGTATTTCATATTTTCATATTTTCAACTCATGGCAAAGAAGCTTCTTCTATAGATTATAAAGGCTGAATTTCAAAGGAGTTTCGAGCTAGTGACTTAAGAGAATACATACATGGTGCTCCTCTTGAATCGACGGATTTTAATCATTAATAACATTTTCCTGTTTTTAACACACAATTGAAGCACTAAGTTAAGTGGGTCTTCGTCTAAAACGAACCACTTTTTAATTTTTTTTTAATGACCAATATAACATGACATTATTAGGTTTATAGTATATAGTTATTGGGACGCCAGTCAAATAAAACTGACAAATTATTCTTCATTACACGACCTCTAGAATCAATGCCCACTGATTCTTTTCAAATGCTGCATTTCATTCTTGGCGATAGCAAATATATATTCGCGGAAGCAATTTTCTTTTATAACAGTTATTTTATTGTTTTGGAATTGTACTATAATTCCATAAAATAGTTGGGAAATTATCATTGTTGAAGTGACAATATGGTAATGAAAATGAAATTGTGTTTGAAAGCATTCTGATAAAATAATTTCATTGAAGCAACAGAGAAAATAATTTCATTAAAGCAACAGAGAGCTTGAAATAGTTTTATAAATAGCATACAAACCCCGCGAGGTATGTGACAACGTTTCTATGACAAATTTATAACACCCTTTTATTGTCTACAACTCTATTGTGTTCACGGCTCGTCCTATATAATCAATTAGCATTTTGGAAGTAATTATAAAATACCAACAAAACTGTTGCAGCACCATGAAATTATAAAACAATTTTGCTGGCTGGGGAGTATTTAGAGATCTGGGTTATTACTGATCAAAAATAAAATCATAAAAATCTGTATCAAAGACATCATTTGGAGAACGTGAATTACATTACCATATGAATTCTCTTTTTCATGTCATTTATATGTACATGACAAAATATAATGCATCATAAACACGTCTTTTTGTCATCGAGTAAGCGAAACTAGATTTTATTGAGCAAGTAGTTTTGCAAGAGAAAATGATTCAGCTAGCCAACCATTTCATCCTCTATTCGAGATCACTGTATTTTTGGGACATGTACTCGAGTTGCTATTCACCCTATATACGTGACAAATACAAACATGTCCGTTCGACTAGTCATGTAATATGCAGATAAGCCCCGCTCTACATTCGAACATGTATCTTGGTCAATGATTTGCTGACCAACAACAATAATTATGTATAGTCGAGTAGAGACTTCCCATAGAATTGATAGCGGTCGCATTTCGATCAATAATGGATGATTTAGGGGTGTACGCTTGCACCGGGTGAAGCTAATTTGCGTATTTATCATCCGTTTCCTGTTCAGGTATGACTGTGCTTTATCTGTTCGTTTCTGTCCATTAATTGGCAAATTTGTTTAGTTTATTTCTGGGGGTCAATTTGGACTGGTGGATGAAGAAAAGTTAACTTCTTTTCAATGTGTTTTTATTTTTTAGGCGTTTAACATCTGAATACTTTGTACCTATATGAGAATTACTTGAGATGAAACTTCGATATAATTGGAGAGTGATTACTAACCCATGAAATCTTAAATATTTACTACCTCTCCAAATACATTTATTTTGATTGAACAGTAGAGAACTTAATATCTTAAATAATGTATTTCTAGACTTAACCATTTCATGCCCTACCCATTGAAAATATTAAACACTGATGTTGCTAGAGAATATAGTTTTCAAGAATTAGTTTTAACATCCTCATGAATATTCACATGTATAGACTTTCTGATCAGTAGTTCCGAAGTATTTTCATTTAAGTAAGCCTTTGAAATTAAAAATTAATGAGATTTTAAATTATAACAATAAATACTCAAGTCTATATATTGTAAATTTCAAAACATCAAAGAAATATCTTTTCCAAAACACTGAAAAGAGATTGATAACTTTGGAACTTTCATGAAAATATAATGAAACGACGATGAATATATGTTACAACTTATGAAAATATAAATATACATTCAACAAAAACTGGAAATTTGTATCCGGGCTTCTGGTTTATCATTAGATATCAAGACAGTAAATATGCAAGGTATATGCAATCCTTGCAATATTGTTTTCAGATAGGTCAGTCATCATTAGATCTAGAAATATATTACTAGACCACGATTCAGAAACATTAGGAAATGAATTTTCCTCGGTAACAAATATATCTAAAATCAATTGTGAAAATTAAACTTCAGATCTTACAACAAACAATACTAGTAAATGATATCTACTTAATAATATATTTTTCCAATATAGATTCTTGATTATTCATCAAACTCAGATTTGAAAATTAATTTTTTATTAAACTGTCAGAAAACTTGACATTTTGCATCTCTATTGATGCGTGAATGTTCACTTTTTTCCACCATGAAGAAACGATTTTTCTTTACTGTCAAAATAATTAACGAAATGAACATGAAACATTACTTTTTGAAGGATTCATTTTCAACAGAGTCAATCATTGATAAATTATTCATCAGCGAACAATTTTATTTATTGAAATAACAATCAATAGTAAAGTTTGAACAATTACTTCCAACATAAATTCCCGAAGATGTTGCGTGGTGCTGCTAATCAGAAACGTTAGATTTCTTGATAGATAGATAGATTTCTTGAAGAGCACGTTACCTACCAACTACCAGTGGATGAAGGGATTTTAGCCATAAAAATTAATGAATGGGTAAAGAACAGTAAAGAACATCCTCAATTACACATTGAGAATACATACTTCGTATCAAATTTTTACTGGATTATATCCATCATTTGCTGATTTTCTTCAGAAGCTTCTTTAGTCGGTCCTCAACATGCCGTCACCAACTTTTAAAAGCCATTTAACAGTTTTATCTGATTTCACAACTCAGTTCTTCATGAAAGTATCTGAAATAATATTGAAACTCTAACAAAAAATATATACAAGATCAGAAAAATCAATAATTTCCCACAGGAATGAATATAACTAATCTACCAATTCAATTATTGCTCCTGAAATTCTAGTGATTGATTACAAGGCTATATAATGTCTAGTACAATAATAAAAAGTTAAAAATAAAAGTCTCCCCGAATTCAGGAAATGAGTAATAAGCTAGATGATACTGTTATAAATCATGTCCTAAGGAAAATACGCCGGCCATCACTGGTAGCCATAAACCAACTTTGACGTAGCCTGAAAGCGCGCTCATTCTGAATGAAGTTTGGCGATACCACCTTCAATTGCTAAATATAAGCATCATCCACTCGCCTACCAATACAGTCAAGTTTGACTACATTGCGGTACGCGGAGCGACCTAATAAGGCGATAGACATCGAATAATAGTTGAAGTGTTTTGTTGTATTGAAAGTGAAATGAAGTAAAGTTTGATTATTGTTCAGTGTAGTCAATCATTGGTTAACCCACGGGGAAAAACGTAACAATACCAAAGCCAATTAGCGTTATATTTATCGTCCTCTAACATACATCGTTGTTTTGACATACCATAGGTCTCTTTCGTGGAAATGTCCTGGTCGAGAAAACGACATTTGAACTTTTCCATTTTTGATAAAAAAACTTTAATACGAAGGCAACGACCATGAGTATCAATGATAGACATCACATTCGATGTTGATTTGAAAATTTCAGTGGGAATATTTCACATAAAATACATTCAACTTTCTGCCTCAACATGCAGTATATATGAAATTTCAACAATAATGACTGTACAATCCTAGCTAGGTAAATGTCCGACTTGTTATTAGGAAAGCGATGTTTTTTACTATCTGTATGGATACAACACATTTCAATTTCACTAAATTATTGACTTAACACAAAAACTTAATTATAGACCCGAATAAGGCAATAAATCTCCATGGAGAATAAATAAATAAATAATAAAGATAGTTCAAACTAAATAACGCCTCATCAAATGTGTCAAAATTTCTGGCAACTGGCCGATTGGGCTGTCATCTATATACCTTTCAAGTGAAACAAGTTACGATCAGAGAAAAAGATTAAAAAACGAATATATTAATCAAGAAAAAATACTTAAATCTATATAGTTGAATCTGCACTAGGATGACAAATTATTTACATTGTTTGTGAAACTGATAGCCATATAAATCAAGTGGTCACCTACAAAAATCATAAATTTGAAATACATAGTATATAAAGGGGATTTGTTTTATAGAAATGACAAATAGCAAGATATTTCATTTGATATGAATTTCTCTGATATCTTCAGTAAATCTGACTTTTATATTCAGTGGGAGACTCCTGTGTGAATTTGATTTCGAAATGACAAGAATTCAATAATTTCGATTCTTTGAATTATTTTTCTTCACAGAAAATTTTGAGAAGAAGTTGGATTGAATGAATATGAGGTTTATTTAGTTTTCAGCGAGTTTATTGTTTGATTGTGCATAAACCTCATATTCATTTCAAGTTTTCAGAGATTTTCTACAGGAAATCTTGCACTGTACTTGAACAACGTTCTTTGATGAAACATAAGATCACTAACAGTATTTTTTTTTTGCAAAACGATTTAAAAAAGTAGAATGACAGTTGGTCATCGTTAAGATCGTCAGATGATACTTGTATATAGAAAGAATGGCATATCCCTCAATAATTGAATGAATTTTGTTTGTCGCCAGATTTGTTGAAACTTCAGATGCATCTGTTTTTTTCAAAAAGAGGTAATTCATGTTTGGGAAGTATTGAATAGAACAAGCAGGAGAAAACTGATAAAATACTTGGAGATATTCGGTATTCGGAGGGTAGTCAAATTTGCCTTAGTAAAATTTATTACAAATCATTGAATCGATAATTATTGATGTCGAATTGAGTCATATAGTTGAGAACTGTGGACATTGGAAAAAATCCTCTGTTAACGAGATATCGTCTCCATGAATAACTAGGCTAATCTGTTAAAATCTGTTTTTCTGGTAACCAGCTGTTGTCTTTCTACTAACGACAACCCTCAAAAGTCAAAACTAGTGCGAGCTAAGGATCCGGCCATAGGGCTTGAACTACCGTTCCAGATGACGGTCGATCAAATGAGTAGAGTGCACCACTCACGGTAATCCAACCGGCTACCGTCCCACCAAATAAAGTAATAGATTTCTCAAAGATATGCTATTTTTGTTATATTTGCAAATCTTCGACAAATTTTGTGCCCGTTGGTTATCTAGCACTAAAGATTAACATTATGATCAAGATAACATTTCTCCATGACATATTCACATGCTGAAGGGAAATTTGAGTAATCGGCACATTTTTTTCAATGAAAAAACCCAAGCTCAACAGGAATATCCTTAAGGCGCTCTAAGAGTGGTACCTGTGCGAAAGTAGCGATTCAAGTTGAATTTGAATCGCTGGAGATTGAATTCATTTGGAAAAACGTTCTCAGGTAGTTGGGCGTACTAACTTGATTTTTGCTTGAGCTATCAAAGATCAGTTTTTTCAATTTCAAACTGTACCATTGAGAGTGGGATGATGTTTTTCTCATCTTCAAAGGTATATATAGCTTTATAGCGGAACAGATCACATCTTAGTAAAATTTTTGACCAAGTGAATAGGCTATCATTTTTCATGATCTTGCTGGTGCCAAACATTGATTTCGGTTATCAATTTGACAGCGAAATTAGTCAATTTTTCAGAGTAATTCGGAAACCGCTCCATATTCGAAGAATGGCGACACTGATTTTTGAAATTTAAAGTAGGACAATGAGAATTATTCCCGATTCCTGTCGAATTCAGTTGAAATTATTTCAGGTTGACTTTCATGAGAATCATGTCCCTCTGTACGAGTATGATAAACTGTATATCAATTTATGCAATGATAACTTAGCTGTCGTCTAATTTTGCACTGTATCCAAACTGTATCAACTGAAAGCAAACAGAGCGCATTGATGTATTAGTAGTTGTATTCATTGATGGAACGTTTCAGCAAACAAGTCTATTGTGTGTTTGCATTTAACGAGTTAAATTTACCGGCCCAATCATTACACAGCACACATGGTACCTATATGTACACTACATCTTGAACGCAGTCTGAACTTTGTTACCAATCCAGCTATTGACGTGAAATGTATTCAGAGTATTCAGATTTTGGATTTACTCAATAAAAATAACAAGGCAATTCTCAGCGGAGATATCCGACGGTGATAATTGAAGAACAGGTCACCGAATTTAGTCCATATGGATCATTTAATGAAAACAATTTCAGAAAAAAACGAAATTCCACCTGAACAATGAGGCAGTTCTTTTTTTATAATTCAAACCAAGTTTTCAGTACCTATTGAAAAATAATATCAAAAGAGAAAAACCATTGGCAATCACTCAGAAAAGAGGTTGGCAAACTGCAGATACATAACAGGTATGAGAAAATTTAAATTACCTACTATAGAATTTATGAAATTCAATGGGGATATAAGAGATTGGCTTTCCTTCTGGGGGCAATTTAAAAAAATTCATGATGATTCTGAGATAGATGCCGCTGATAAATTTCAATACTTGTTTCAAGCCACAGTTCCAAATAGTAGGGCTAGAGAATTAGTAGAAAGTTTTCCCCCCAATGCTGAAAATTATCAAAATGTCATTGATAGCTTGAAATCTCGTTTCGGCAGGGAGGATCTTCAGATTGAAGTATATGTACGAGAACTTTTGAAACTCGTTTTGAATAATGCTATGTCGGTGAAGAAACTAGGTCTTACTAATCTATATGATAGAATCGAGACACAATTGCGGTCACTCAAGACTCTAGGAGTTACCAGTGAAAATTGTGCTGCAATGCTGTTTCCTTTGATAGAATCATGTTTGCCGGAGGATTTGCTGAGGGTATGGCAGCGTTCTATCAGCTTTTATAGGAAGGATTCAAGTTCTAGTTGTTCTTTGGCATTTGAACAAACTTCGGAAAGCCGATTAGAAAAACTCATGTTGTTTTTAAAATCCGAGGTAGAAAATGAGGAGAGAATTTCTCTTGCCGCTCAAGGTTTTGGTTTACACGCTACTGATAAATGTCCCAAACAAGGTAAGTCTCATTCGGATCCAAAGCGACAGTCCAATATACCATCAGCAACTGGTTTGATGAACTGTGAAACTGTCAAATGTATTTTTTGTCAAGGAACGCATGAGAGTCAAAGTTGTTTTAAGGCACAAAAATATACACTCGAACAAAAAAGAAATGTATTGATCGAGAAAAATGCTTGTTTTAAATGTCTGAAAACTGGGCATTCTTCGAAAAAGTGTCGAAGTCGTCTCAGATGTTTGATTTGTAGCAAATCACATGTTGTTTTGATGTGTCCGGAATTACAATCAAATAAACTCAATTTCGATCAGAAACCCGAGAATCAAGACGAAGGAAAATGTGAAATGGTACCTATGAATCACGCTTTGACAAATTATATAGGGACTCACGTATTTTTGCAGACTTTACGAGTCAAAGTAGTAAATGGTGAAAAATCTAGAGATGTTCGCTTAATCATAGATACAGGATCTCAGAGGTCATATATTCTTAAGTCTACTGCAGAGTCGATGGGTTTTATACCAAAACGGATGGAAAAAATTATTCATTCGTTATTTGGAGGTACAAATACGTCTGCGCAAGTACATTATTGTTATGATGTCAAATTAATGAGCCATAATTATTGCTGTACACTTGAAGTACTCGATCAGCATATGATATGCGATGGGATTTCCCCTGTGTTCAATGGACCTTGGATGAACGAGCTCAAGTCTTTGGATATTCCAATATATGATATTCGTGATTCTGATCCGATCGAGTTACTTATCGGGGCAGACATAGCTGGGAAATTATACACTGGTCGAAAACATAATTTGCAATGCGGATTGGTGGTAGTCGAAACTCTACTAGGGTGGACGCTAATGGGTAAACTTCCATATCATAGAAATAACATTGACAAAATAGCAAATTCTTTGACTTCTCTTCTAGTGAACGACCTCTCTTTGACAAATTTGTGGGCGCTCGACATTTTAGGCATAGATGACCCTGTGGAAAGGAGATCAAGGGAAGAGATGGAAATGGTTGCTGAGGATTTATTCATGCAGACTACTTCAAAGAATAATGGGGGTAGATACGAAGTGAGGATACCGTGGTTGGATGGACACCCACGCCTTCCTGTCAATCTTTCATTGGCTAGGAAAAGACTTGATATCACGTTGAAAAAATTGAATAATAATAAAATTCTCCAGTCATATGACTGCATTTTTAAAAAATGGTTATCCTGATGGAAAAAATCAAGTCCATTACTTACCTCATAGGCCAGTCCTGAAGGAAAATAGCGCTACAACTATGTTTCGACCGATATGATGCATCAGCACACAAGATGTGCAGATCATGCAGAGAAGGAACTTTCACACATCAACTGAAATAAAAAGCCCATCAAAACAACTACTTTCATATGAACATTGAAATATCCAGAAAACACTTTTTCTATCCGTACCCCAAATATTCGTAATGGAATTGAATCAGATGTCATTCACAGGATTGCTTCATAATACAGGGCTTTTCATGAAAAGCGTTAATTAGCCGTTTCTGGCAAACCATTCAACGAATCAACCTGAAATTTTCACAGTATGCATAAGTCAATATGACCTACATGCCTAAAATATTTTAGACGAAGTGGCGTTGTCGCTTCTACTATAAAGTAGCAGCTTCTTTGATTTTTCAAATAGGACACCCCGTATATAATATCATATTATGATTCATTATCACTTTGTCAACAAATTCATATACTATTCTCTTATACCTGTCTATTACCGTTTAGAAGATATAAATTAATTCCGATATTTTTTTTACCAAACATGAACTTTCATAAATGCTGATAATCTTGAACTCTCGTGCACTAAAATAATCAAATTTGAAATGGAGTGGAGTGATACTATGAGGATCTTCACTTCGAGTCATATTTTCATTTGCCTCATACAGGGTCTTCAAAAAATGCAGATACTTTGATCTCATGAAAAAATGAGTGGAACTCAATTTTTTCAAATGG
>WOGR01007339.1:0-12468 GCA_015342045.1 Leptinotarsa lineolata | reverse complement strand
TTGAGATTTCTTAGGTCTTTTTCAATGTATAGTTTCAGATTGTACCAGTCTTCATCTTTATAGTATATTACCGTGTCGTCTGCAAAACTTACGATTTTCCCGATTGTTTTTTGTATGAATAAGTCATTCAAATAGATTACGAATAGCACCGGCTCCAGTACTGTCCCTTGAGGTACACCGCATGTTATTTTCATTTCTGCACTGATTTGGCTTCCAATTCTCACTCTTTGTTTTCTGTTTGTTAAGTAGCTTTTGAGTAATTTGTGTGCAGTACCTCTTACGCCCATATCTTCTAAGGTATCTAGAAGTATGAAGTGAGTGTGTATTTGACGTGACATACGGGATCTCAATCACTCCAGTTTCCGGAGTGACGATTTATTTTTTTTTTATTTTGCGAGAATATAATTTGTGTTGATGAAGAATTTTAAGAACGTTTGTATGACTTACAGATTGAGAAATCCATCTCTGCCTTTGAGATGCGCGAACGATAAAGAAGATGGTAACTGTTCACTACCAACATTTATCGGGAAGTACATTCGGACAAAAAATTTTACTTGAATAAATCCGACAACAACAATAACAACAATAACACATATACAAGTAGGGAACAGAAACCTCAATTCTTTCTTTTGTAAAGGTAGAAAATAACTGAAAGATAATGAGTAATTTATCATTGCAAATAATAGATACGTACATTATCATTAGAGATGGAGGAATTGAGAGCATGAGTAAACCTACAACCGATAATTTATAGGTAATTTAATGCACAGTTACTAGAATTGATTATGAAACATTGCTTGCAATATTGATAATAACATACCACTATATACATAATCTGTGTTATTGATGACTTGTTCATCTTGTGGAAATTCATGATCACTTTGATAAGATGAATGAAAACATTTTTTTTGTCTGATTTCCACTACGTTTATTAATTCTCTCAGAATGTGTTTCGATTTCGGATAGATAGACATCTTCATCCTCTGAAACGTCAACCAACCGATGAAAATGCTAGGAAAATGAAGAAAATTGTTATATAGAATCTTTGAATCATTATTAGAAAAGTTTCCGAAGATATCGGCATATTGATTGGCACATTAAATGCAATTTTTTCGAAAATTTTCAACCCATTTTCAATCGTTGATAGAATAAATCAGAGGTACATAATTTTGTGGAATGGATTGAATTTTAATTCTTTCCGACATACCACGCAGGATGCGAGAAGAGAATACATTGAAAATTGAATTTGACGAATAGATAACAAAGCGTATTCTTCGTAATGCAAACGAGACAGTTAATTGAACAGAGGACTGAATTCCGAAGCGATGTAGGCAGGCAATCTATTTTAAAAGAAAAGAAACAGCTGTTGCGAGTAGTATTTCTGGTAATATCTCTCGGCACGGTAGAGTTACCTCACAGACAGATTTGAGAATAAGTGGAAATTATTACACCCGCGTATCGATTTTCCTTTATATAAAATTAGACAGCAACTGCTGGTGGACAATTCACAGATCATTTTATATTTATCAATGAATCATGTCAAGAGTGTTAGTTTCATCCCTGTACTATAATAATAATATATAGTGTGGTCCATTAAATTTGCAACAAATGTTATTTTTTATAAATAGCATTATCGAAATATGGATACCTTTCAATGTTAGCGCATGTTCTATAACCATATAATAATAACAATAACATTGCAGACCTTGGCGTATCAAAGCGCACGACATTCGCTTTCCTCAGGTCGAGTAGGCTGAAGTCGGAAAATGAGGGGTACATCATGGCATGCCAGGAGGTTATCTTCAACACCTCAGTCTACCGCAGTCGCGTGATGGTTATAGACGTTCCTGACATAAGGTGAGGGCCTGCCGCGAGGCGTCCGAGACCCTAATGCACTTGCTGTCAGCATGTCCAGCATACGCGGTCTCGGCCTACATTCATCGACATAATGCGGCCCAAGAGTGCTACGGCACTCTTACGATATTGACGAGACACCGGTCCCGTTTTAGAGGGTTTACCACTCAGTGTCGGGCAATTCGTTGTGGACTTTCTTCTCTATTGTAAAAGTAATTATATTAATTCATTTTTTATTTTATTCGTTGAATTTTTCACTCGTATTTTATTTCACTGTGAATTCTTTTCAGGTTTTTTTTTGATTAATATTTACCATTTTTTGCTATACTTCCAATTTACAATTGTATTGTTTTTTTCAGGGATTTTAAATCATTTTTATAAAATATTAGACGATGGAAGTCCAAACTGATAAAATTCAACACGAAACATTGTCATTCACCTTCGAACAAATATTACACATAGGTTGGAGAGACATTTTGGAGAGACAGTATCCTCAATTCATTCCTCATATGAAATATTCTCACTGAAAGGTAGTCTGGTCATACGTGATATTTTTTGAAATGAAGATATCTTAAAAATTCATTATGAAGTTTTTCCAATTCATATAATGTGGAGTGATACTCGCCAAACCATATATTTGATCCAAACTCTAATTTTCTTCTAATCCATGTATAGTACAGTAGTTTATCGTACGAATACTGTTGAAATTTCTAGTTTGCCCGATAATGAATCCTTATATTTCATTTGCATTTCTTGTAATATTTCTCATGTGAGATAATGTATTATTATATATAATTCCTAGGTCCTTCATTTTTATATTTCTTCCAAATAGAACTCTATTCAGTTCATAACTGAAGGGAATAGGGTCTTTCTGGTGCATAATCGACATTACTGAACATTCATCAATATTGAAAAATCATTAATTTCGACAACTCCACTCATTAACCCTGTCCAGATCTTTTTGTGGCATTACACTGTCCCTCACTGTTCGTGCTTGTTTATAAATTTTAAGGTCATCGGCAAACATCAGACACTCTGAAGATTCCAGCACTGCTGGCAAATCATTTATAAAAATAACAAAAATAAAGGACCTGAATTTGATCCCTGTGGAACTCCAGAGGTAACTTCAAATTTTTTGGAATTTGAACCACGATCTTTTACAAGTGAATTTACGATCTTTTACGGGGAATTCAATGAATAGCTTCTTCATCTGGTCCAAAGCGGCACAGATGTCCGAACCCTGAGGTGAAGGTGCATCGGCATAGGCTTGTGAGCCCGCTTCATGCGGGTCACTGATGTGAGGACAAAGCCCCTGGCTTCTAGCTCCTCACGGATATCATCAGTTGCCTAGTGCTCTGGCACGCCCCTGAAGACGGCACGAATTTGCCGGTCCTCAGGAAGGGAGTAGGTGTGATGAGGGATGTTCTCCCTTACCAAAACCTTTGAAAGACGACAATAGTCGTCAGGAGTGACGGGTTGGAATTCAATCCCGTCGGGGAGGTTGCCAAAGGATGGTCGTTGACTTCAAGGGAAGTAGGAGTAGGGGGAGGGGAAGAACCAGAGGCTTCTTGCCCTGGACTGTACAGGAAGTGCTCACAGAATTCTCTGAAGCACTGTACATTGGTGATGGAGCACCTTTTATCTAAATCGGGAATTTTTGCAGATTTGGTGTTTGAGGTGGCCACCTTACGGACCTGATTTGAACAGTTTGAAATTTTGCTTCCCTTGTGGGTAATTCGGAATCAGAGTAGTATTTACGGGCTTCGGCCTCAATATTTTTGAGAACGGCCTTATTTTCCAACTTTTTTCCTTTCGGGTATTCATATAATTGCCACTTTTTGACTTTCTTCTTGGGGGGAAGCGGAGGAAAGTCTTCATGGTGACGCCTCTTCTCAGGAATGGAAGAGGAGGAGGAAAGGATGCTGTCATCGTCGGAGTCAATTAACTCACGGACAGGCGGAGTAGTAGCCACTTCCACTTGCCAATCTGTCAGCCGGTGATAGTCGGCCTTTGGAACTGGCACTATTCTGCCAAGCAATTCTGCCTGGGTCAGGCCCATGAAAGAGATCAATTGCCAACGATCTCACCCCTGTCCCTCCCAGTCAGGCTGCGAAGCAGTTTCTCCATCTGCCTCTGAACTCAAAATATGAAAAAGCACAACTCAAAATGAGAGCTGTCAGAGAACAGTTGAAAAGATGATATCTTAAGCGTACTCACCAGAAACCAGGGGTCCGCTCACAACAACAAAACGCACAGACTATTGATGCAACTAGTAATACACAGAGCTGCTGCTCATCAACCAGATTTACCAGAAAAATTTGTTTCGCGAAAAAAATTGTGTTTGACAGCTAACGTCACAATGTGTAGGATAAGTAATTACGATCTAACAAATGTCACTCTCAGATATGACATATTTACATTTAGCGAAATGAATACAGTTTCTGAAGAGAATTGTGCCAATTATTTATTGAGAAAAAATAGTGATTCACCGATTCCAAACCTGAAAGGATATGGCCATTTACCACGATCAGTACTATTCAGAATATTTTCATACTTCAAAGAAAATGAACTGAAAAGATACATAATACCAGTGTGCCAGCAATGGAGAAGTGTTGCCGAAAACCCAGCTCTGTGGAAAACTATCACATTTTCCGGAAAGACTCTGAAAACATCTTTCATTTGCGACAAAATATGGCAGTTCAATGAGGTGGAAAAAATCGTTATCAAAGATATTATAGAACCAGTTGTTGTACTGAGACAGATTTGTAGATGCTCTAAAAACTTGAAATATCTCACGCTACGAAACTGTCCACAAATAACTGAAGATTCTCTGAGAAATTTAATATTCAGCTGTATTCATTTGGAGTTCTTGGATCTGAAGGGAACTCCATTTAGAGCCTTGATATTCTATGAAGAGCTTGCGTCCGCACATAATTTATTAAGTATAAATTTCAGTGAAAATCCTTTCATGACAACGTCTAATATCTCGACGATAATTCTGAACTGCAAAAAACTCAACGGTTTTCATTTGTCCACGTTCAAACCAATGAATAAAATATGTCTCAACAACGCAGACTGTTACTTCATTCTGTCGCATACAGCACTCAGACTTACAAGTCTCACGTTAGATTGCTCGACTCTATGCACTTACAGCTTCGCCTCAATTTTACGTTGCAAAAATTTACGTTATCTCTGTTTGAACTATGCTTATAATTTCGACGGAAATGATTTTCAACATCTATGGAAAACCATCAAGAATCTAACAACTATGAAAATAAGATTTTCTCATCAGATCGACGATATGGCGGTAAAAAACCTTTTCAATAACGGGGCAAAAATCATGAAGAAATTGGAGGTTATAGATTTCACCGGGTGCTCTAAAATTGGGGATGTTGGAATGACAGCAGTAGCAAAATGCTGTGTACAATTGAAAACGCTTATATTGAGGAGCTGTAAAAGAGTAACTTCATTGGAATTATTATTGAAGAAATGCCCCTTGCTTGAAATACTGAATGTGGCGTTCTGCGTTGATATGAAATTGAATGATGCTCCGTCAGTGGAAAAAATGAAATTTTTGTACATAAGTGATTGCAAAAATCTGAAACTATTGGCTAATCTCGTAAAGAAACAGAATTCAGAAGTTCTCGTCAGAATTTGTGAGTCTGAGTACAATAAAAATATTATGAATTTCAATGTGAATAAATCTATTGAAAACTAGTTTTTCCTGAGACCTTGTCTGAGAAATATTATTTTTAGTGCATATCACTATCAGTAGATGAGGTAATCATGGTGAATAGTTAGTTCTAGTAAGATGGTATTACTATCACTTCCAGAATATTGAATATCAGATTATGATTATACGGGGTGTATCTTAAATATTGTCAGTAATTTGAGGTGGTAATAACTAGTCATATTTTATGACGTGTCCTAACTTGCTTCGTTTACGAGTAACCAACAATTATATTTGCCGATTTTGATTAAATCACGTGAGTTTGTTACTCGTAACAAGGAACATCTTTCCACGAAATTATATTTGAAATTTTGATAACAGTGGCCTCGCAGAGGGTTTTTATGGATATTTATCGTAAAAACCATTGTACGCCACTGTTTTCACTAAGCCTGATATTATTTTGAAACAGATAAACTTCATCGAATCAGAGTCAGTAGCGTAGAAATGTGGATTACGCATCATTTTAGTTAAAAAATGTGTTTTGACATTTATTGCCATTTGAATAAACTCTGGAATAAAAATCTGTTTGGATAGTAAATAGAAGACGTATTCGAACTGATAGTTGATTTGCAACTCATTCGTAGACCAGCATAAGTAAAAATGAAAATTAATCAAATCGGATGCTCAAAATCAGAACCAACACTTGCAATACAAGCATCAAGTATTCAAAGGAAATTGTTAGAGCTGAATAGAACTTATTCGTGTTGACTCAGGTACTTTGGTGTGCTAATACCTGAATCTGGATTAGGTAAATTGCATTAAGCGTGTTTATGTCAACTTATGTATTCTGGTGTGTGTACCCGTCAATTCATCTAATCCAGGTACCAGACTACCTGAGTCAATATAAACACTTAATCTAGGTACAGGTGTTAGCACTCCAAACTACCTGTGTCAACATAAATACGCCCTATGCAGCCATAGGTTGTATTTATGTTGGAATGTACAAATAATAATAATAAAAAGGTTTATTCTCAGTAAACAACATATAAACACTTAAAAAAACCATTTGAAAATACAGTAACTCATTAAATTGGGATGAGTGGTGAATGAACACGGAAAAACGCAGAAATAGCTGCAAAAACTACTTGTATACAGTATGTAAGAGTCAAATGGCTCCATCGAATGACAGGTGCAACCCCTAGTTTTTTAAATAGAGAGTATAGGTTTGTAATATATCGTTTGAAAGTTATCTTCATTCCCTATTGAAAAATGTTATCACCTTTGAGTCTATTGAAACACTAAGGATACAATAGATTGAAATCATGTGGTTACCGAAATTCGATAAAACACTTAAAAACTAAAATGTAATGCAAAACGTAATGAAATGTAGAATACGAAAAAGAACTATGGATGTTAACGAAGTAGATGTTCAAAATGTTCACCGCGAACGTCTTGGCAACATTCTTATTCCAAATAAAACTGTCTTCTGATATTATTTAAAATATCAGGCGTGACCAACCTAATCGCAAGCGTTATTCGTTCTTTACAGTCATTCAAATCTAAACCTTTCAGTTTTGTACACATTGCTCTTCAAATACTCCATGAAAAGAAATCCAATAATGAAAAATCAGGTGATCGCGCTGGCCATTCAAGAGTATATTGCAATAAGTTCTGAATGTACTTTATCGAATTTTGTTATCCACATGTTTTGATTTATTTCATCTCAATTGTTGCGATGGACTCGAAAGCGATATCATTTTTGAATAGAGAATGAGGAGTCCTTTCAAACGATGTATCACAATCCTATACTTCTCATTTGAAAATGGGAATTGTACCTGTAATTCGACGGGGGTTGAAAGTAGGGGTAGCATCTTTCCGTTGGAGTATGCCAAATTATAATTTTAATTTGATGTGTTCGACTTTTACACACTGTATAATGTTCAAAGAACACTTTCGATTCGTACAAATTGAGTCGTTAGTTCAGGTTAACTGAATGTTTATATAACTCTGAAGATTTTGCAAAATGAAAATTATGGGCTTTCAGCCACGACAGCTGTATACAAATTACATGATTGATCATTGAATTTGAATTGTGAGTGCTTCAATTTGTAGTTTTGAATGTAATCAATTGGTGTTTCACTCATTGAAGAAAACACTGATTTTTCACTAGATGTGATTTTATGGAAACTTTTTTCTCAAATTTATTTTCCAGGGTTTGCTTTTTTGTAAACTGTTCAGAATTTTAAAAGAAATTGTTTTGAAAATTGTGCATTAACTTAGTAGAATATTGTCCTATTTTTGTATATCTACTTCAGTTTTCATTCTTTATTTCCATCCACTCTTTAAGGAAAACATTAGAACATATTTATTACAGATACTTATTGTCTTGAACATTAAAAGTGTAACACCTGACCTACTTCAGCAATTTAATGAAAATTGATCTTCAACTATCAAACCATATCAATTCAATAGCTCTGCCGACATTTCTATCGTTGAAATTTCAACAACCTTGTAATGCAAACTCCTGGCACGAAAAGTCATTATTTTCTAACTTTCAAAGCTCCAACAGTTAATTTCTTGATTGCTTCCAGGAAGTTTTCCGCTGTTTCTAAGAGGATAGTAAGTTTTAATGTTTCTTAGAGAACTATATTCGACCGTCGATAAACAATCAGGAAAAATGCATCATTATTGAAATTGATACTTATTGACAACACTGCTCTACTCTTTATTTCATATTTAGTACGACATGAAGTTGAATAGTTAGGAGGTGATTTATATGTTCATTTTTCTTTATCCTATATCAACATTCATTTGAGTAACATTTCATTGCGAAATCTTTACTAAATAAACTACTCAAAATGAATATAGAGACGTTCTTAAAGTGCAATAAGTCAAAAAATTTGCATTATTTTGTCAAACATTTTTATTTATAAAATAGTTTTTAGATGCTTTCATTAAATTTAACTTACAGTGTTTTCAAAATGCTGTTTGGTAATACGAATTAAAAGAAATACAAATGAGTGTCAAAAACATATAAAATTTATTTCAGAAAAAAATTCAAAAAATGTTCATTATTAGTGAGTATGTTCATCCCTGGCTCTAAGAATTTTGGCACAACGACGAGGCATGCTTTCCACCAAATTTCTGATTATTTGTTGTGGTAACTGCTCGTAAATCGTCAAAAGAACATCTGCACCTTGGTTCAGATTTTGAAAGGGTTGATGATCCTTCAAACGTCTCTCCAGTTCATCTCAGAGCTGCTCAATAGGATTCGAATCCGGACTATCAGCTGGCCATCTCATGACATCAATATTGTGCTCCTGTAGGAAATTTCTCACGACCCTGCCACGAACAACCCTTATGCCACACTCGATCAAAGGCCTTAGAGACATCAGGTACAACAGCTCTTGACTCTCCATGATTCTCCATTGCGTTATTCCAAATATGGGTGACATACAATAGAAGGTCGCCTGTTGATCTTTGTTTTCGAAAATCATATTGATGGTCGCTCAAGATGTTAAAGCCTTCCAAATATTCAAGGATATGATGGTTTACAGCTTTCTCCACGATTTTTGATATCACTGATAGCAAACTGACTGATCTATACTTATTTGGAAGATTCTTCTTGCCCTTTCTGGGAATAGGCTGAACGCGAACAATCTTCCAACAAGATGAAAAAATACTTTGCCTGTAAGACAGGTTGAAAAGTGTGCAAAATACTGTTGCGAGTTCATTTGCGCACTTTTTGAGTACGATGACAGGCATTCATCAGGACCAGACGCCTTATTTATATTGAGTTGTTTCAGAATTCGCCTGACCAAACCTTGTCTAAAAATTATTTCTGGCATTGTGGATTCTAGTGTGGGAATATTGGGTGGAGCCTTTCCCAGAAAATCGATTTTGGATTGGGACGCAAATTATTCAGCTAGTAGATTTGCTTTTTTTATGGCTGTTGTTGCAATAGAACCATTCGCTTGTGTTAGTAGTGAAATAGTGGATTTTGTGAAGTTTTGAATGACAGCTTTAGCTAACGACTAGAAGGATCTAGACCCGTTGAGATTTGTAAGCAGTTTATCCCTAATTCTCTGATTGTGAAGTTCTTTGCTTTCATTTTCTCTTAGTTTGCAGTTGTTGCGAGCCATGACAAACCTTGTTCGGTTTTCGGTACTGGGATTTTTGCTCCACTGCCGGTAGGCGCGATTTTTGGAGGCGATAGCTTGTTCACAATTTCTGTTGGACCAAGGTTTGTCGTCAGAACTGATGGACACGGACCCACCAAAAATGGTGCGTGGGATTGCGGAAAAACTGGACGTTAGCTCACATGCCGTTTTCATGATTTGAAACGTATTGAGAAGATCAAGAAGCTTGAAAAGTGGGTGTCCCACGAATTGAAAGATCGATAGAAATTGTCATGTTCGAGATCTATTCTTCTTTGCTTCTGCGCAACCAAAATGATCCTTTTTTGGATCGGGTTATCGTTTGTGATGGAAAGTTAATCATCTACGACAACAGGTGACATTCAGGACAGTTGTTGGGGCAACTTTGAATCACCTAGATACTCTCCAAAGGCAAAATTACATCAGCTGGTGTGATTCATTATAACTTTTTGCAATCCTGCCATCATAGCAGAGTCATATTGTGAGGGAATCGACGAAATGTAGAAAAACTGCATCAGCAAAAGAGGTCCGTTCCTGCTCCACGACAACGCCGTGAATGATATGAAAACGACAAGTTCTCAGTGCACTCAACTCATTATCTCTCAAACAGTGATAAAATCACCACTATTCGAGCCATTAAAGAACACTCATGATCTCTCAATACCTCAAACTGGATGGCCTGTCTCATTGAGTGTATCACGTGATTGGTTTCCTCACTGTCTCTTTGAAGTGGAAGATACTCTACCACTAGACCTCCGCTCGCTTCAACGAGATATATTAGCTAGTCAACGAGACAGTGAGTTAGCCAATCATAGCGCACCAGTCACGTGACGAGCTTTACTCAACTTTACATCCACCAGTTTTCCCGCCCCATCTTTGTGACGTTTCAGCACACGCCACTGGGGAATTTAAAAAAATATCGAAGAATTGAACTCAGGTCTACGGTGTAGTTGATTTTGTTCTTTGCCTCGACACCAACGTGAGATATTGGAAGTAATTGTGAATTGATGTTTGTGGTGTGGTTTGTCTGATGTCTACGGTTTGTACTTCGAGATAGGACCTTGAATTGGGTCCTCCAGATTAGAAGGTATATCAACACATTTGAAAGAGTTGCAATTATAATTTAAAAAAGACACCGCTATGGCGTTGGTTTGAATAATAGAACCTATTTGCTGTAGTTATCTGTATGCAGCCTAATTTGAAGTTATCGTTTATTCAGTATCAAGATGTATCAGGTGGAGAACCGATTGTTTCAAAAATGACGGTCTGAAAATTAAACGAATCTTTGAACCGAGTAACATCTTTTCGAACTTTTTAATAACTTTCCCACCTGTAGAACCTTCGTCTGACATGACTAGAAAAAAACGGCCTTCGTCGTCTTCATCGAATCTTGAGAACTCAACTTTTAGGCTGTTGAAATTATTTGATTTGTGTTATGTTGGCAAGAGCACAGTGATTTTTTTGGTTTGAATTGAAGAACTATTCCCTGGGATATCACCTATCAAATAGACTTATGAAAACGAACAAAACTTTTGGAACAATTCTATCATATAGAATGCCTAAATTAGGATTTTTGCCCGAGTCCTCTTTCAACTGAAGACCATCGAAAAGAGAGACTATACGTTTTCTTAGAGGCTGACTGGGAACGAGTGTTATTTATTCAACGATGAGTCCCGATTTTGTTCACACAATAACGACAGACGTGTTCGTGTGTTACAACGTCCCAATGAACGAAATGCTCAATGTAACTTTTCACAAATCACATTATTATTTGGTAGAGGCTCCGTTATGTTTTGGGGTGGTATTTTTTTGACCGAACATACTGACCTCGTGGTCATACACAATGGGTTCATTACAGTCGGAAGGTACTATCTTGTAGCAACACGTACTACCATTTATCTTTTATATCGGCAAACATTTCTTGCTAATGCAAGACAACCCCAGACCCCATGTTGCACAGATAGTCAGGAATTACCACGAAGAAGTTGAAATTGACACCATAGCATGGCCAGCACGTACCCCGAATTCATATCAAATGAAGAATATTTGGGATATTCTTGGTAGGCGATTGAGAGAGCACCCGATCTTACCAAACTACCTGCAGGCACTGGGGGGAGACTAATTCAGGTTTGGAGAGGACTGGACCAGAATGAAATAAGGCACCTAATTTCAAGTATGGGCTGACGATGTGATGCTGTTATACGTGATAGAGGTGGAAACACTCGTTATGGACACTTTTCTGTATATTTTCTTCAACTTTTGTACAACAATATTCTGTTTCTGATTCACTTTTTTTATATGTTACGTCAACCTCCGATTTGACATAGTATTACAATGACTAATACTATGAAGGTTAACTCTGAACATGTGTCAATTTTTTATTTCTCCTTTGACTACAAATAAAATTGATCCATTGAAGTGGTGCGTTCTAATGTAATCAAATTTTATCAGTTTATTTCATGTTAGCTTACAAATTTTTCAGCCCAAAAATACATAGTTCAAGTTGATTATATTATTCTACTTCGTTTGGAAATGTAATAAAGACAAAAGTAGTTGAGTGAGGTGCCTTGTCATGAATAATTATAGAGATTGATTAAACAATTCGCATGTTTGTATGAAACAAAATGGATGAAAAAAATGATATAATCCATTCAGATAACAATGTTTATAGACAGCAAGCATTGGAGTTTTTTCCTTGGAATAATTAGAGTTTCAATTCGAGGAAATTAACCCCAATGATTATTGTCTATCCAATCGAATACATTGTTTCCCTTTAATATTTCCTCA
>WOGR01007338.1:0-12468 GCA_015342045.1 Leptinotarsa lineolata | reverse complement strand
ACCTTTTCGGATAGTCTTTCAGATGAAGTATCTGACACGGTAATGCAGGTATCATCTGCATACATAAGCACCCTTCCTTGAGATATGTGAATAGGAATGAGCACAAAAGAATATTTTATCAGACATAGCATTCAGACAAAAATAGACCATGAACACGCATTTCGGGCTAGCTAGCCTTCATCAGTATAGTGTAGGCAAGGATGAGGAACACTTGGCTGCAGGGAGGCACAAATGTACCGCAATTGAAGGCAATATTCTTGTGGAAAATACTGAAAATATCAATCAAGATTCCGTAAATAATACACTCACAGGCACAATTAACCGCCCACATTGTATTCCTATCAATTTTCAGAAACAGGCAAATTTATATCACATTTCATAGGAGGGTATATCGTAAACTGCCCTTAAGGTATGTTGTAAACAACCCTCAAGGTAAAAAAACAAAAATGTTAAATAAAAGTCGTTTGTTGATGGATTCTTTACGGAAATTTAATTAATTAAAATTTTTGACGAAAATTTGAAAAACTTAATTGCGACAAAAGTGGCGTTTCTTGAAAAAATAAAAAATTAATAATGGGTTTTGCCATCTCTAGCCCTTATGACTTCTTGGCGTCGGTTTGGTAACCCATCCAAGATATTCTGAATATTCACAGCCGTCTTGAGTTCTCCCAGGGCCATAGAGGCTGGTACTCTACCTCTCACACGTCTTTTGAGGTTGTTCCAAATGTGCTCTATCAAGTTGAGATCGGGACTGCGTGCCGGCCACGGTAAAACTTGAATACCGACCTCATTAAGGTAAACGGTGACGGATCTTGCGGTATGGCACCATGCATTGTCATGCATTAATCGAAAGTTGTCACCAATGAACCATGCAAAAGGTAAGACGTGGTCTTGAAGAATCTCTTTCACGTCTCTTTGAGCATTCACATTGCCTCTATCAAACACGACAAGATCAGTACGAGCCTCTTAAGAGATACCTCCCCAAACCATTAAGGAACCTCACGGGTAGCTCACTGTTTCTGTTATGGCGCACGGAGCGAACTTTTCATTTTGGCGCATGTAGACACGCTGACGTCTATCTGGAACTCTTAAGGCTACTCTGCTCTCGTCTGAGAACAATACGTCCTTCCATTCCTCCACTGTCCAGTCAGCATATTCTCGTGCAAAATCAAGTCTAGCTCTACGGTGTTGTTGTGACAGTTGTGGGGCACGAGCTAGACGAAAAGCCCTTAGATTTCATTCTGTTGGTCTTCTTCTAACGGTACGCTCACCCACACGGACATTTCTCACCTCAGAAAGACGTGTACGAACTTCAGTAGCGGTACTGAAACGATTTCTCAACATGTTGCGAACGAAGAAGCGGTCATCTCGAGTAGAAGTGCATCGATGTCGGCCTTGACCTGGCCTGCGGGTGTATGAACTTGTCTCCCGAAATCGTCTAACCGCATCCCGTACTGTATTTCGAGGTACACCGAGAGTATGAGTTATACGACTTTGGCTGTACCCAGCATCAGCCAAAGCCACTACCCTGGCTATATCAGTTACGTCGAGTGGCATTTTTCAGAGTCACAAACAATAAGCGAACTCAAATTAAACAATACTTGAATCCTATAGCAAAACAGATCAGGAAATGATAACACAGTAACACTACTGCAACAATGTCAGACAACGACTAAATTTCAAAAACTCGTCGGTGACACAAATTTAAAAGACGAAATAAGGGTATAAGTGCTTACTTTGTTGCTAGAGCACCTACTTCACAAAAATAAACCAATTGATAAGCCATAGTAAACATAAAACATACAGGGCGACGAATGATATAGGTGGACGGTTAATTGTGCCGGTGGTTGTATATAAAATAAAGAAAAAATATTATTTTGAGTTTTTGTAGAATTGTTAATTCTGAAAAATCCTTGATAGAACAAGTCATCAGAGAAAGAGTTTGAAACAAACAATATTCCACTTCAATCTTACATTTTTATCATTTTGTTCATTAGGTTCATTATCCTTTGTGAGCCAGCAGATGTGGATTTCGTTCCAACTTCTGGGTGTATTTTTGGAAATACTTTTGCACATATTTCATAGTTGAGGATATGTTTACAGAGATATTTTGAATTGAAAAGGGAGAATGCCACTCAGAATACGCCAATGAAAGTAATGAATTGACGTTGGCTCATCAATTCTTTTTCGTAAAACACGAAAAATTGGTTTTTTCATTCATTGCCTGATACAGATAGGAGATTACTAATACTGAGCCTGCGAAAAATGTTTAGATGTTCAAGTGTTACAGGTTCGGACTTGTGTTGTTGAGTATTAACAGATTTGAAAACTATGAAGAAGTTGAATAAAATATAGAATTAATATTAATACTAATGATAAAAACAGGACCCAAAAATTCGGATGAGTAAAATGAAAAGAAATGATTACCAAAGAAGAAAACGAAATGAAAAAGTGGTATATATTGATCATGTATTGTTATTGATGCCCCACAACTTTGACTAATAGGGACAAATGTTTTCTTTGGCATATTCCAATAAAAAATAGCTTTATCGTTGCCTCTAGTATCGTGACACTAAAAATAGAAAATAATGCATATGATAACTGTGGAAATGAAACTAGAGTATTTACAGTTATCACACCACAAAATACTTGTGCGAGGACAACAGGACAACTCTTTATCCGCAGTTCTTTGGATAAAGAGTTGTGGTGGCGAACGCGTAAATCAGAAGATGAGCGCATTCAGACATCTATGGATTCCAGTGAAACATATACATTTACACAGAAAATCATCAAATCATACAGTTATCATGAATGAGTACAATGAAGAATGAAAATTTACATGATTGGACTAATATTCAATGGTATTCTTCTTTCTTTTCTCTTAATATTAGAACAAAACTTTTTTACAGCTGGCCGTATAGAAAGGGATGGTACATATCGTTTATTTGTTTGAGATGGCTTTGGATAATAAACTCATTCAGTTAGAAGTCAATTAAATGATTCAAAAATTGGTGACTAAATTTCCTGCAAATTCTTTCATTAGGGTTCATCTCTGTTATAATTATGTGAATTTATAGTTTACATGATTACAATTATTTAATGTTATTTCGCCGTCGATGTGGGAGGAAGACGGTCTTATTCCGTTTTGTTGAAAATTTGAAACACTGAAAATACAAATGGCTCCAGAAATAGCAATAATCATTGCAACCTAGAAATACATTTGAATCGTTATATCATTTCATTCAACCATTATCCTCCGAGAAATAATACTGATATATAATTATATCATTTACATAAAAAAACGCCCAGCAGTGAGATTTGAACTCGGGTTATTGAAAAATACATGCAATATATACAAAATCATAATCAAAATTCTTTATTTGTTCATTCTGTCACACGGTCCCACGATTGGACAATGGTAATCGCTCCCGCTGGTGTTAACGGGTTGCTCTCCGCTCAACAGATTTTTGCTTTTAGCCTCCGTCAGTAAAATCCCGCTTCCTGCCGAAGCTTACACGAGAGTTCTCCTTTCGGTACGATTCAAATATTGCTGTATCTTATTTACCTAAAAAGCCAGTGTTAGCTGTCCAGAACCTCCTGGAAAAAGTTCACAAAAAAACAGGTAAGAAATATATACACGCGTTACCGCTGAGCTATTTATTCACTCACTTTGTGAGAGTTATGAGAGTTGAAGAGTTTGAAATAATATAATAATGTCAAATACAAGTGCGAACAGGTTTTTTTTTATCTGTGAAATATTTTCAAATCCTTTTGCTTGGCTGTTATAGTTCATAGAATTAACGGAAGTACGCTTTGCTTTAGAGGCGTCTGTCAAATGAAATATGATTAGCTGTTGGCTGGTGAGATTGAATAATTCAGTTTTAACCTTCATGTTGTGTATTAGTATTTCAAAAGTTGTTACAAAAATTTCACTAAAATTAATAGAAGGAAAAAGCGATGTTGTATTACCTTCGGAAACAAACATTTGCCATCCGGAGCTTCCTTAATGAACTGATTCGTTTGTTCAGTAGAACAAACAAATCGACGATTTCTTCGGTTTATAACCATCAGTTTTGCATTTCAGAGAGTCACGTATTTGGAATATTTGCTGATGTCCATATTTTTATTGATATTCAGGGTACTTTTCAGAATGAAGTAAATTGACCATAAAGACGATGGTTTCAAAGTTTTTGCTGAATCTTCGAAATGAACGAGAAAATGTTTTCGAAACATGTAGTTATGTTTTTCTTCTCTTTCCGACTCAAAATTTTCGAAATTATATTCGTATTTTTCTCTTGATTGTGCTGGCAGCAAATTATTCATCGCAATATTTGCTTGCTCGGTAATATCTGGTAGGGTAGCACACATTTCTTGATTGTTATCACTCATTTTAAATTTTTACGAGATACTGAGTGACAGTTTATAATTGAAACAATTGGTTGTTGATTCACGGATGTAACTAGATTCATTACCAACCCAGAAACTGTTGAACAATAAATTTACTGAAAATATGATTTTTGTTTCGATTTTACAGAGAATTTGGAGAGAAAATTCACTGACTTTGGATTTTGGATAATTGAATGTATTAATGAGCATATCAGAGCAAATGTTACATATCTCATAATTTTTCAAAATGACTGCCAATAATTTAGAATACACGTGTATTCTAAACCTACCTGCTGTCAAACACGTAATGATTAGTTTAAAATGGAGGAAGTTGAAGAAATATGTAATGATTGTGTGATTTTGATCCAATTTTTTTCAGTGAATAGAAAAAAAAACATCGAACATCTCCAGAAGGATATATCGATAAATTTTACTGAATTCATCATCTTTCGCTATTTAAAAGATTTAGAAATTCCATATTGTAATTATTAGTTCTTCATCATTTAGGTTAACCGTTTTTAATGTGAAAATCTTATCCGCATACATATGAGAATCAGAATCAGAAATAAGTAACAATTTACATTTATCATTCGGTCTATCTAATGAATGAAGTATTGTTGAGATTATTATGCCATAGGTAGATAAAGAGGTGCAAAGTGAGTGCGTCGATTTGACCCTTCACTGCAACCCTCAAGAGTTTACTATCGCTCAAAGTCCAGTTTCATAACGAAACCGCGCGGATTCAGTAGGTTTTACCAGAATTAGGTATGTTAGCCTTCACCATGTTTTATATTATATACTTCCATAGATCTTTCTCTAGAAGTTTGACTTTCAAAATATATTTGTTGTGAGTCATTAGAGTATTTATATAAAGCCCCTAGTCACTTGACTCTTCAGCTCAATAGAATTAAAGTACAATTTTTTTTCTTAGCTTGTTTTTTCCCAAGAAAACTTTCGATCATCTCCCATAGGAGTTCACTGCCTATCCAAACACAATTAATGTTTGTTTTTTTTCAATTGGGTTTGGTAGTCAATATCGAATGACTATATGAGAAATACTATTTATTGATCATTTCGAGCTTTTATTTCTTTTTTCTAGAGGAAGCAAACAATAAATTGAATAACATATGGAAATAAATCAACGAAATAAGGTTTGAAAACGAAATGGCATACATTTACAAAAATGAAAAAACGATGACAGATGGAAAATTTGACAAATGTTGAATATTCTGTCCCCTTTAGTCAATGTCTGGTGTTCAATATACAGACGAAATATAGATTCACATTTCAATTGATTCAGCCTAGTACCACTGATGAGACCTTGGCGGGTTGAAATAGCGCTGCCTGGTATGTTGTATCACAAATTCATCTAGTTGCTTGCAGGGGAAGCTGCAGTGAAAAACTGCTCAATGAAGTGTTATTCAAATACGTCAATGAAAGTGGGAGAATGTGATAAAATAATTTTGTCCAACTTTTCTGTAATTCATTTAAGTGTGCATGGATCTCAGTTACATTGCATTCAGCAAATACGAGAGAACACTCTTCAAGATTAGGTTGTACGATAGAGCATTTAAAGTTTCCTTTCATACCGAATTTTCTTTCACAAATCTTGTACACATATTGTGAGATATGTCACCACAATTGATAGATCACTTTATATCAATCTGTTAATAATATTTACACACATCCGTCGTGTTTATTTCTAGGCCTGTCGTCCCACCCGCTATCAGCATGCATTGTTATTTCGAAAGCCTAACTATAATATACATTAGACATTTTCTTTAAACCGGCTAATTCTATCCTGAAAAAAAGCATTTGAGACGTGGAGGAAGTAATGATTTTCTGTCGTACATTTCCTCAAGATGAATCTAATTACAACAGAAGCTAAGTTAGCGTTGTAATTTATGAAAACAACTGCCGTCACGTTGCTATGCTAGAGCTGCGCTATCTTAGTATTCAAATTTGAATAAAAATTACAATCAAAGAAACATTTTACGTTACTTTGATATATTATCAGGAATTGAAGGTCAAGAGAAGTGAAATGTGAAAAACAGCACATTAAAAAATGTATTCAGTTGTAAATATTTCAAAATGCAAGCGATTAAGCACTCCAAACATAAAATATTCATGAACATCTATTAAAAATCAATGTATGTTGTATAACATGTCTCACTTTCCAGATAATCATTATAGCCAAAGGGAATTTCCCAAGTACGTCAAAATGAAATAACGTCAAGAAAACAATGGAAATAATTTCTCATTATAGAGATTTCGTTAAGCGGTTGATTGAATGTTTGTGGGATAAAGAATACAAGGTTGAATAAATTGATGGGTGTAGCGTTACTATGTGGTAGGAGATCATCATGAAAAATTGTAAATGAAAATTTTCATGTTTTTATACCATCTGTATACGTGGTATGAAAACATAGAAAGTTTCATTCCTCATTTTTCATTACAAGGTTGCTCTATGAAACTCCTTAACTAATAAACAATGGACGTAAAACTAGACAAAACATTTTTTCGAAAACACGATACTAGTCTCCAATCCATCTGAAAGATAGCTCAACTGGAATATATTAACTAATGCGGTTATGACAAGAAACGGTGGATGGCGATAGTTATTCGTATAGCATATGTATCGACAATGTATGAACTGAGTTATGCATCTTAGTCAGGAATGTTTTCTATTTCTCATGTTTTTAATGCAATTTCGGTCAATCGGTAAAGCCCGGGGGAATCACAATGATTCCAAAAGACTTACATTCCTGCCAAATGTTTGAAAAAAATCAAATGAACTATTGAACTTGATCCACTGGTGACCTGTTCATTTTGTAGAAATTCATACTGAATATAGAATAAAGAAAATAACTTTTGTCTGATTTCTACTAAGCTTTTCAATTGCTATGACCAGTTTCGACTTGTTGAGCCATTCTCAAGTAAAATGATACATTTTATCAAAATAAGTCTTTTTTTTATGCACTTATACAGGCCAAACAGGCAGACATTTCAACATAAGATACCGGGAGAATGTATTATCACATAAAAAATACAGATTCTTGTTGATCGACAGAATACGTATTCTCATCAGCTTAAAAAAATAATTTGATATGAGACATATTTTTGATGTTCGATATTATACCAAATATTTCAATCATGATGAATATATGATATCCTGATCAAGATGAGGATCATAATTTATGAATAATTTCAATGGTCATTTCATTACGAACGTTATTGCTTTTTTGATCCATCTGCAGACATCTCATGAAAACCATCATAATATGATCAATATTTTACGAACACAATGTTAACCAATGTAAACATGCATAGTATGCATGTTCTTTATTTTCAAGGCGCCTTATTCAGTTATCATAACTTCCATGACAGGAATTCTTCGAAAGTCATTTTTTGTAGAAGACTCAGTAAGACCAAGTAAAATTCACTGATCAATTCAAAATCGACACACTTGGTAAGTTGTCGAAGTCAGCTTTAACAAAACCAGGCTCAATATTCATTTTCAAATTATTTTAACAATAATACGAAGTTGTGTCGAAACCATTGACATTAGAAAGAGTACATTGTCTCATACATTAAAGAGAGATAGCTGATTGGGTGGCAATATGGCTAATATACCAGTAACGTTGAATTTCTTATTTTTGATGGGTGGCATGGATGTATAATTGATTTATTTTAAGAGAAAGATCGTTTGAATACTTCTTTTTTATGCTTAGGTATAGTTAGCATATTCCTCCGGCGCAAGTTCAAATGATGCACGTCAGTCCTGAATCCAACTTTTTGATATAAGTATTCGTGTCTACATGAAAGTAGTTGTTTCGAAAGGGCTTTTTTTCAGTTTGTGTCTGAAAGTTACTATTTGCATGAACTACATATCTTTGTGATCAGCTTATTTTGCTTTCTGTGGTAGATTCACACATTTTTATTGTATAAAGATGGAGAAGTAGAAAGTCAAAACCTTATTTTCCCAGAAATTAATCCTTCCAAAAAATATACCGCTTTCAATTTGATAATTATTATTAACTCTCTCAAATACATTACTGTCGAGTTGGAAATGAATGATTCAACTTTCAATTTGATTTCAAATTAACACTCAAACACACTGAGAAGTTTTCTGAGAATCATAAATTTCATTAATTTCACAAATTTGTCTGAAAGGAAGTTCCCTTTCATGAGAAATTGGCTTCTCATGAAAGGGCTTCCAAATAACATTTGTTTTTGAAGATCAAATTGTCTTCTATTTCAACATACTGCTCCTCGAATATATTTTCAGAGAATTTAAAAACTCGATGAATGAAATGAAAGTTTGATCAATCATCTATTTTGATTTTTATTTTACACACCAATTAATTCTGTTACTGAATATCTACGCTTGTAACGGTGCTTTATCAAACAATGTCATTTTAAGATAACACGTTATAATCATTCGCAAGTACCACATCTTTTTTAATCTCTATCTGATTCTTCCCTAGACATTTCAAGGATATCGTATAACGTGCAAAATGAAATAATATAGTTTTGCGATTTTTTTAATCAGCTGTTATCACGATATGTTAACATTGTACAAGTTTTGCTCCTTGACGATAACAATGTTGACCTTATTTGAAATAGGATGAGATGATAAGAGATGTTCTGAGAATTCATATTATTGATGAAATAAGACAATCTAGTTTGACTAGTAAGAATATAGCACGAAGGTCCAACCCCAGAAATCTGCATTACAGCTACCAGCTCGGTCAATTGTCATCCCTTCCCAGGAAGAAATGTATGTGATCTTGAAATACGCAAGAAATATCATTTTGAGGTCCCAAGTAAATGAGACGCTTTAATATTTTAATAAATATATATCTAGGTTTACTTGAGACATTGACGAACCCAAAAGTGATATAGAGACTGCTCTGGGAACGCTGTAAAGAACAAAAGGAACTGGTGCATAGCTGTAAATTGACCCTGATTTGTGCCATCAGGATACTCAGTAATTACAGGCAACCAAAAAGATGATGAGTGTGCTAGACATGGATCATCAGCTCCATATATTGGCTTTGAACCTATTTAGCATACCGAATTTATAGTAAGGATAGATTAGAGGATGATCACTGAGAAATATGAAGAGTATTGAAAAAATAAATCTAGGATAATACATGAATGAAATAGAGTGGAAGAGAATGGAATGGAATGGAATCGAATTGAATGGAAGGGAATAGAATAGATAGGATAGGATAGGATAGGATAGGAAAGGAAAGGAAAGGATAGGATAGAATAGGATAGGATATGATATGATATGATATGACATGACATGATATGATATTATATGATATAATATGATATGATATGATATAATATAATATGATATGATGTGATATGATATGATAGGATACGATACGATATGATATGATACAACCGCAACGTATGAAAACGCTTGAAAACACTTTCATCAAGTATCGGCCGATTCCATAACATAGATGAGAATAGAATATTATGAAGTATTATGCTTAGAATGCTGTTAAATATTATTTATTTGTTGAATAGTACAATTTTAAATTCAATAAATTCCTCTTAGACGTGGTTTTTATTGAGTTTCCGAATCTTGTTGAATAGTCATGTTATTGAGATTATAAAGTATAGTTTATTCTATTTCTGTGTACTTTGAACACAGAGGCAGCATTTGAAGGTCTTTGAAAAGTAGACGACAATGTTTCCTAAAGTTAGCACTAGATATCAAACGTACGATTCTGGTTTGGAAAATGATTTGTTTTAGTTCGAGATGGATTACCTCATAACACTATGCCATATACGATGCGACTATGAAAGAGTCTAAATTAAGTTGATCTGATTGTTTTAGCAGAATCATTCAATCTCCGAATCATGAGTGGAGTGGAACGTGGTAGCTCGACTGGCTAAGTTGAGAAAACAACTAGATCCAACAACAAATTCAACCCATTCACAATAGGATTATTTCTAAATATTACTCATTTCCTCACATTAACACATCCATTATAACGTATTGAAAAAAACACTTCAAAGTTTTCACTTGAAAGTTTCAAAACGGCGACATGTATTTCGATACACTAGTATAATAAATAGTATCTTCGGGCATCCGGGCGTTGGGCGTTTCACAGATTCGCCGCCTCTTTATTTATGAACACCAAAGTCTGAAACTTTCACGAAATGCCATGAAATTTTTACAAAATCGTGATTTTAAACAGTATATATGAATGTTGAACTTTTTGGAGTACAATTTGAATTTGCTGCTAAGCAGCAAATTCAAATTGTACCAAAGCAGTGCCGAAACAAACCGATAAATTAATCAGACATTTGGTAATGATAGTACCAATGAACGCCCTTGTCGACGTTGGTTTGCGTAATTTCGTTCCGGATATTGAGAATTTGAGGACTCTGGTGGAGACTGACCCATCACAAACGATGCGTGGGATGGCGGAAGAACAGGGCGTTAGCTCTCATGCGAAATTGATAGTTTAAAATGTATTGGAGAGGTCAAAAAGCTCAGACAGTGGGTGTCCCACGATAAAAATCTAGCAAACGTAAGTGTTAATGAAAACTTAATCATGTATGACACTAATATTGATGAATTTTAAGAAACTTTACATGATAATAAAAATAAAACCGCAACTGGATTTGATGACATCTGTGTTAGGATTTTTGAAAATATTCCAGATAATGCCCTAAACTAACTAGTATCTCTGATATGTAAATCTTTCAAAGAAGGCATATTTCCACCTTTTCTCAAAATATCAATTGTTATACCGATTTATGAAGGTGGTGAAGTAGCTCTCCCATAAACTTTAAGGCCTATTTCACTCATTCCCACGTTAGCCAAAATCATCGGAAGACTCGTTAAGCAGAGAATCTTCGACACTATGTGGGCTTATGATATAGTGAGCATCAAACAATTAGGCTTTCAGTACGATAAGAACCCAAATGAACTGTATATTGAGATCAATGAGGGGGGAGTTACCGCGGCTGTTTTTTGTGATTTATCGAAGGCTTGACTGCGTGAATCATGAGATACTGCTGTGGAAGCTTCACCGTAACGGATTTCGAAATAGTCATGGTTTACGACATATTTATCTGGCCACACACTAGTAGGTAAAACAAAATCAATTCCAAGTTCAGGTACTACACAATGGTGGTGTTCCGCAAGGATCGGTCTTGGGCCCAATTCTGTTTTCACTATATGTTAATGACCTGACGACGCTTGACATTTCAGGAAATGTCACTCTGTTCGTCGACAATACCACTATATTATGGCATAAAGATGAGGAAGCTGATCTTTATTATATCATCAATTCAGATATAATGAAGGTCAAAGAGTGGTGCGACTCGAACCTTTCATCCTTCAACAAATTGAAACCTTCAAATGTGCAGTAGCTGATATTTCTTTCAATCACGAAATTATTGAAAACAGTGTGTTTTTTAAATTTCTAGGACTACATATCGACAACAGTCTCAAATTCAATGAACATCTCAATAACTTGATTGAAGTGTCCTCTGGTTGTTATGCTGTGAAAATTGCTGCAAACGAACTAGGATACTCAACCGCAAAGACAGTATATTGCTCCTTGATAAAGTCACATTTGCGATACGATATTCCTTTCTGGGGAGTGTGCAGTGGTAATGTTCTTCAAAGTGCCTTTGTTTTACAAAAAAGAGCCCTGAAATACCTCTGTGAACTAAAATTTCGCGATTATTACAGGCTTCACTTCAAAAAACACAACATACTCACGGTGGTATCTATATACATACCTGAAATAGCGTGCCTCATAAATGAACACAAACAAAATTTCATTACAGAGAGTATAGATACGCCAACTGTCAAAGTAACCATCTGAAACTACCATTACAATCTTCCACTCTCGTTAAGGATTCAATTATACACTGTATCCGTAAAGTATGGAACAAATTCATTTTAGCTAAACAGGTCATTTTAAGGAATAATCCTGAAACACGTCGATTTTTGATGGTAATTTACCGTATTTTAAAATAATATTCTAATATACAGGGTGAATTACGTTCGAGTAATGACGTCACGGTCATTTTTTTTGATGG
>WOGR01007337.1:0-12468 GCA_015342045.1 Leptinotarsa lineolata | reverse complement strand
GACTGCTTTAGGTGGGATTCAACTTGCAATCATTTGTGCGACTTGTGTTAATTTTAATTGTCCACACAATGACTACGATTGCCAACTAACGGTCATAATTGAACTTGTTTTTTCAATCAATATAGTTCCTAAAATAATCAACAAATTGATTTAGGACGCCCTCAATTGTGAGTTAGTTGAGTAAAATCAATAACAGGACTGAAAATGAATAGTTGATTCACAAATTTGATTTTGATTCCCACTTGAGTGATCCGTATTAGCTTCATCTAACCAAGTGACAGTGAATACCTTGCAGTCATAAACTCATCTCCCGAAGACTCCATCTTTGGTGAAATCCGCATTTAGAAGAGTATTGCATTCTGGTGTTTGGAAAAAGTGCTTATTTAGGATTCATTCTACACCGGAGATTTCAGTTTCACCTCTCAAATTTCGTTTTCCTATCTCTCATAATAGAAAAGTTATAGGGGTGAGCCACCTCAGAGAATCACCCGGTAGAGATTTTGAATCCACCTGTTTATCATGTAAAATTATCTTTCTCTTTTCCGCTACCTTTCTATAACTTGATTATTGTTCAGTAACACACCCTCTTTCGAGATGCCAGTGTGTAAGAGTACTCATGGATGAGACTAAAAGCGGAATCTCATAGTGACGCTCCTTGGAGTTTAGGTCCCGCGTCGGCGTCCAATCCTCTTAAGATTAAACGAATTGAGAAGTGAGAGGGTCCTGTTACTTCACAATACGATAGCTTGACTGAATAACAAGGATCGGATTGTGTTAAATCCCTCGCACGTTTATTCTAATCGTGTTTTCCAGTTCCGCTAGACTTGTCACTTTGAGACGGATATCACCTGAGCGAAATTCATGTTTTGTTTATAGTTCATTCCTTATTGCCTTATTGAGAACATAGAAACCCATGAAAAGGGGAATAAAATTGGAATCACAATACGACCCGAGACTGAAAGGAAATAAAATATTTGTCAGTGAGGACTTACATGAAAAAACTGTGGGATAGGAAGATACTACTGAAAGGACTGGAAGAGGCGAGAAATAATTTCCAGGAGGAAATTTTGAGTGTGAATAAATTGATTGTAGAAGAGAGAACAGACTCAGTAACAGAAGTACAAAACAACCTCAGCAATGAAGAAGACGAATTAAAAAATATATTGATAAGTGGTAGTTCAAGTGAACCCCCCACCAACTTCCCAAAGGAAATGGTAATGGAAGAGAAAGAAACTATAACATCAGCAAAAATATCACAGATACATTCAAAAATAGCAGAAGGATCCAGTCACAAAAATGACGGAAGAACTGAAAATCAATATATCAAAACCTGCCAACTGTCAATAAATGACACACCCAAAGAACAAATGACTACAACCCGGACATTGAAAGCACAGAAAAAGTAATACAGACACTATACACAGGTTTTTCCATTATCCATTTTTATTTTTTTTTCTGTTAATGATTGAGTTCTGAGCTTTCTATATGGACCAATACACAAGAGATTTTGAAATAGATTCTATGAAAACGTTTACACTTAATTCACCTCAAGAATGCAAAAATATTTCAAAACAAAACGGAAAAAGAAAGATATTGGCTTTCTACTACTCCATCTTGATACAAAAAATGTGGAAAACTTTCAAAGAAAGGAAGGAAGCAATCATTTTTAAAAGAAGTAACTCTAAACATCGATGTGTAGATCATGTAAAGAAGTTGAAATGAAGTAACTCTAAACATAAATGTGTAAATCGTGTAAAGAAGTTTAAATGAAGTAACTCTGAACATAGATGTGTAGATCATCTGAAGAAGTAACTTTCAGACACAAAATGAAAGGAGAAGCCCTTCAGTTCAAACAATATTTCTCTTGGTTAGGATTCAATCAAATTATTCATTCACTTATTATTATTATTATTACGATGTCATCGATGACATAATCAGATCAAACTTATTCCGTTATATAAAAATCGTAATTCATGAATGAATTGTGTGCTTTTTCTCATAATGTTATTCAGATTGGTACTGAAGAGCCCTAAGGCAAGTGTATCATGGCGTAATGTCGATGTCTACCATTGAGGATAGCTGAGTTCCATGTAAGTGAAATTTTTTACATTTCGTTTAGTATATTGTGTAAAAATCCTGTGAATGATATCTGAATTGATTCTATAACAAACGTTTGGAATACAAACAGTAGAAAAAAGTGTTTTTCGTGAAATTCAGTGTTCATATAAAAGTATTCGTTTCGAAAGATGTTTTTCTTTCGTTCAATTCAATGTTTATATGGAATCAGCTATTTCAGAAAGGCTTTTTTTTCCATTTTGTGTCTGAAAGTTACTTCTTTACATGATCTACACATCTATTTTCAGAGTTACTTCTTTCAAAAATGCTTCCTTCCTTTCATTGGAAGATTCCCACATATTTTTGTATCAAGATGGAGTAGAAAAAAGCCAAAAACTTCCTTTCCCAAAAATTAATCACTCCTAAAAATATAACCCCTTCAATTTCAAAACGAGAAAAATTCCAATTTCAAAATTATTCATAATGATATCCAAAGTTGAATAAAAAAATTGATAATTCCAAAATAATGTTGGATGGAATGAACTCCGAATTCGATTGCGTGATATTAACTGAGACCTGGAAATTAGTTGACCCTCACCAATGTATAACTAGTTGACCCTCATACATATATATACCATATACATACCACACCATGGTACAAACCAATTTATAACTGAGGTGAATACAATCAAAATTCTTAAGTAATGATGTTCTTAACAGAAGATTTTTAAACTGATAGCGAAATTATTGCGATAGAAAGAGTTATTCCATATCTATGAACGTTGACAAAGGACTACATAACGTGTAGTGAAATACAATAACGAAATAACACAATAATTGATAATAAAAACTCGTTGATGACACTTATCTGATTCCCTTCATTTGAACATCCTCAGTATCGAAGGAGAGGTTCGCCCAGAAAAGCTCTGATTTTGTAGTAGAATTTAATTTTAGTCACCTCCTTATGATACTAATTGATTGAAGTTTTGGGAGTTTTTTGTGGATCTCCAAATTTTTCACATCTGCAGTGTGACAAGTATCAGTGAATATTTTCACTTTTGAAAAACTCTAATTTGGAAACTCAATTACGAATACTATTTCAACGAAACGAAGAAAAATTAGTTCATACACACACCAAAGTGACAATTTTTTTATATCGTCACTTAAAATACTGAACCTATTCCGCTCTTTGGAATAACGAAGTGTAATCAAAACAACTAATTAAATGTCAATACGACTTCGAAAACAAGCCGTTTTACTGAAATTTGGACAGGAATTATGGAAAATGGACAAACTTTCTATCAAAGCAGGTTCATATGATGTTTGTATTCTGAATACTCATCTCGAATGGAAATTATTTTCAGTTCCAATAATTTCCAACAACATTTAAATCCGAAAGTATGAAATATTATCTTTTAAAGGTTCGGTGATCCATATAATATTTTAAAATGCGTTTTTTTTTTGTTGGTTGGGGGAGGGATCGAAAAGTTCGTAGATAAACAATTTAGTTTTCTGTCAACGTTTCAGATTTAATCAAATCCATCTTCTGGGCTGTATAATATAATAGCGCCATGAGTAACCAGTATATATGACAATACATATTGCAAAATCAATATAATTCATACAATCTCATATTATACAAAAGAGAAACAAATAGGTGGACTTACCAAACATCAAACTTACCAGACGTTTTTTTTTTGACATGGATAACTGATGTTTGGTAAGTCCACCTATTTGTTTCTCTTCTGCATAATATAAAATTGTATGAACTATATCAATTTTGCAATATGTATTGGCATATATATTGCTCACTTGTAACGTTTCATTTTTCACTTAATTGATTTTAGTCCATTCGCAAGGCAATGGGATTAGGATGTAACCCCCTTTATTGATTTATACTGATAAACTTGTAACATGCCATTCATTTAATACAATATTTTTACAGATATACCTCTACACACTTGGCAGCGGTCAGTAGATACATCCTCGGATTAATTTCATTTTCACAAGTGCTATGACCGATTCAATATGTGTTTTCATTCATAAACTTCATGATTAGGAAGTCATAATACAAAATGTCAAATTCTTCTCCTTATATTTCAAGGTAGTTGACATAATCGCTCAGAGATGAGCCCAGAAAATATATTGTTGCGTTTGATCACTGACAAGCTCTCTGTTGATATTGGTGACCGGAATGAAATGGTGGAAACACCTGTTCAACCTTGAACGAAATTTGAAGTAATGTCAAAAATCAATAATTAAATCTTATATTCCGGCCTATCTGTTTCTGGCGCTTCTGAGAGAACGACGTGGTGATTATAATAAGAGTTTTTTCTGCAATAATCACATTTCACAGTTCCGGCCAACGATAAAGTTCTGCCAGATAAAATTAAGAAAATAAATGAAACAAAATCAAATAAATAGAAAGTAAAATAATAGAAGATAGATGAATCTATTGATAAATCTATATTGAAGAGATTTAAAAATAACTCAACTTGTTGCACGAGTGCAAATTTTTGCTGGCATAATTAAGCACCGGACAGGTGGATGGACCTCTGGACCGCCGACCATACTACAGTAGCTGAGTCGACCCTTTGGTGATTGTGAAACTTAGTATAGGTGTATTACGATACTGGAGTAAGGTTAAATGCATTTAACTGAAGGTAAGGTCGAGTAATAACTTATCATCCTTGTGTCCAAGGAACCAGACACACAAAATTTTTGAAAATATTGTTTTGTTTATTATTTGGAGATGGAGTTCATCTACAGAGACTGATATTGAAAAGGATTTTTTTTCATTACTGTTATTCGCTGTAGATAGCCCTCATAAAATTTTGATGTAATATCCTTTTCGTTACCCCTCAATTGGACTTCCAAAAGGCCAAGTACTTTGGTAACGACGATCCACGCCCTTGCCTCCACAGACTAGAGCTAGCTGTATCCATCGTGGCGTATCATATTGACAGGAAACGTTATATACTCATGAAATAATTTTATCATAGAGCTCTTAAGATGGATTTGATAAAATCCAAAACGTTGGCAAAAACTGAATTTTTTGTCTACTTCCTTTTCTATTCCTTTCCCAACCAATAAAAAAACGCATTTGAGAATGGGATATTATGTAGTGACTGACTCTACTAATGTCGTAAAGTAATCATTGAATTGAAAGTAAATGAAGTGGAAATTTTCACATACGGCATGATAAAACTCGTCAAATATCAATGAAGTAACTAGGTTCTGTATAGGTCTGTAGTAAGAAGTTTATCCCACGTTCACCGCCCCATTAACGTTTCAATAATATATGTAGCTTGGTGAAATAAATGAGGTATTCCATATAAAAATAAATTTAATGATAGCTATACAAGAATTCATGACCTTCGTATATAGCACACTAGTTTTCGGTTGTCTGTGAGGTAAAAAATTAAAATTTCTGAAGGGAAGTATTACTTCATGAACCAATTCTTCCAATGATGAAACAATTGAGAACCTATTCCGGATCATCAGGAAATAAACTCAAGTAGAAAAACTTTGAATAGAACCACCTATAATTCTTTGGCAATTCAATAGCACATAAATTGTCCCTTCAACGATTCATCAGAAGTAACAATTTCCATTTGAAATGGTGTCGTAGAAGTCATTTTTTCCAAATTCAATATGACGACACTATGACGTCAGCTTTGATAATATTATTTACACTGACTTGTTACTTGAAAATAAAAAAAAAATTAATGAATTTCATTCAAGACCCGTTTTACTATATAGTAGCTTCATAAGTTGAACTGGTTGGAAATATCAACAACCAACTATCAAATACCAGCCAAAAACCAACACGAAACTTAATACCTCAGAAATCGATAGGCGTCCACGATAGAGTATACACAACTGGATAACTATGTAGGAACTTCATATCCGCGCGAACACGGTACAAATACTCGTTAATGTGTGTGTTATTGCTAGCGGTAAACTATAGTAATTAATGTTGTTGATGCATATACATACAAAACTTACTGATAGAGGTATAGTTTGAACCCAGCGAAGAATCTTTTACATAAAACAAAGCTACAAAATTATGTTAGTCACACCATTTATAATTCAAGAATGGCTGAACCGATTTTCAAATTGTTTTATTTGTTGGATTTGTCATCGGAATAGCAGAATAACTATTGAAACATTAGAAACATAGAAACAAAATTGAAGATTAGGGAAAGTTATTGGGTTATGGCTGTTTTCAAAGTGTGAGTGAAGACGAGAAGTATAGGTTGTGATATTTTTCAATGTAATGTCGTGAATGTGCCCACATAAAAGATTGATTATGTCGTATTCAATCCTATTGTTATCCATGATGCCGTGAGCAAGAAGATCAAATCTTCCACATCGAAGTTGTGATGGAATCAGACTACGAAAAATTGCGAATCAATCCACTGCAGGTGAAGAAGAAATCGCTCGAGAGGAGTGCTGTGTTTGGTGTTTTGTAGTGGATCTCCTGTTTTGGTTTCAACGTGTTAAAAATCACACGTTAAAAGGTGAAACCTCGTTAGTCCTAAGCTCACACAAGTTTCGACTTCTGAGGGTTTCGTGCGTCAGCTGGTTATCAAAAAAATAAAATTTTAAACAGAACAGACAAAACAGAAAGTACTTTAACATTGTTTGTGATATCAAATCTAGTAATAACTCAGTTTGCTTACTATAGTAATCGATTGATGACTAATAATGATGAAAATCACATGTTTGTAATATGTATCTATGAAATATATTTATTATTTTTGTATCGATCTTCTGTTTTTCTGAAACTAAAACAAACTATCACCAGGCATGAAAATGACCTTGCAACACTGGCTGTGTTGGCTATCATGTACTTCACAAGATAGCCAAGGTAATACCGGGTGATTTTGTTAAGAGGTATAGGATTTGATTTTCAAAAAACACAAAAAATTTGAAAAAATAAATTGATAAAATCTTTATTGGAATCGATAGAACGATCAATATAATTTAATGTTTGTAGATGATTTCATACACATGTTGTCTGCGGCTCCGCTTTAGATGGCCCATGCGCAAGCTTCAATTTTGGCACACTGTCTTTAACATATCGACCGGTATTTCACGTATAAATACTTCGATATTGGCTTCCCGAGCGTCAGTCGTTGCTGGTTTATCCCTATAGACATGAGCCTCAGCATGAACCCACAAGAAATAATCCAAAAGCGTTAAATCACACGATATAGGCGACCAATTGACGGGCCCCAAACGTGAGATAAACTGTTCACCGAAGGCGGCTCTCAACTGGGCCATTGCTTCGCGTGCCATGTGACATGTGACACCGTCTTGTTGAAACCACATGTCAGTTATGTCTCATTCTTCCATTTTGGGCAACAAAAAGTTGTCAATCATCACACGGTAGCACTTGCCATTCACAGTAACGTTCCGGCCATTGTCTTCTTTGAAGAAGTACGGCCCGATGATGCCACCGACCCATAATCCACACCAAATAGTGACTTTTTCGAGATGCATCGGTAGCTCTTGCAACGCTTGTAGCTGGTATTCACTCCAGATGCGGCAATTTTGCTTGTTAAGGTATCCATTCAACCAGAAATGAGCCTCATCCCTGAACACTCCAACTTTGCCAGCGCCCATTTACCAAATGTTAGACGTTGTGGGAGGTCGTATGGCTTCAATTCTTGCAGCAACTGTATCTTGTAAAGTTTTACACCCAAATTCTTTCGTAAAATTCTCCACGTAGTGGAGTGACAGAGGCCCAATTGCTGCCAATGGCGGCGAATCGACATTTCACGGTCATCACGAACACTGGCGGATACAGCCACAATATTTTCTTCGGTTCTCACCCTACGTATGCATGTTGGTGGTTTAATGTCCAATAATGTAAACTGGGTTCCAAATTTAGTCACAAGCTTCCGAATAGCTCCCTCAGTAGGCCTACGAATCTGCCCATAAATTGGAAGAAGTGCAAGATACACTTTCTCAACCGAGCATTTTGATAATAAATTTCAATAATTTGCAAGCGTTGTTCATTCGTAAGTCGATTCATTGTTAAATTATAGACCAAACTGAACAAGTTTGACAATGACACAAGACACGATTCACGCGTGATCTGTCAAAAAAAGTGTTGCCAAAAAAGATACCAGCAAAGAAATCACTCGTTAGTAAACAAACAATTTTGTTTCCTTGGGATTTCAATTTCAGCCTGCTTTTTAGCTATTTAGGAAATGCTAAGACTTGTAGTGTTGAATTTTGACTCATTGATTCTTGGCAAAATATTAATATGAAACCAGGAATTTTTTCAACAATAAAATAATTTTCATATTATGCAACTTTCAATGAAATGCATCTATTCAGAATCCCCAAATTCCCCCCAATTCGGACCGCACATTCTTAACGCCCTCTATTTTTTATTTCTCCCGTGGTGTTTTAGGTCGCATAAAAGGTATTATTACCAAAACCTGCTGACGGGGGTCAGCCAGTGGGAGTATCCGCAGCCAGATTCCAATACATTCGACGAGGCCATGGATATTTCTACCACGCCGCCACCCACGGAACAGGTGATACGAATGTCGCCTCCCTTACCACCCACGATAAGGAGCCCCACGCCTCCCCCTCCTCCAATCATTAGCACAGATGAGAGGGTCGTGGTGGGTAGTATTCCGATTCTTGGTAAGGCTTTTCTTTTAGTTTTAATAATAATTCTTCGAGCCAAAGTTGTAAAATATCAGTATAATCGTGGTCAAGTAAAATCATATTCTTTTCCTTAAATTTTATTCGACCGTTGATATTTTGTCTAGTAGTGGGTGGGGCACTTTTGTGCATGAACCGGGTAGTCTTCTAACTTGTCCATTTCTTTCGAATCGGCCTCATAAAACCCATTCCATACAGTCTTGTTCCCTATGTCAGTCTGTACAGGTTCTTTGTTAGGTGTTTGTTATATTCTTCTGAACATAATTTGGATTGTCTTTGAATTGCTCCTATGATTCAGTACCTTACATTTACATAAAATAATGCCGAGTGGTTTCTGTATTATCATTGTTTTAACTCCAGTTTATGTCTTCTCTGTGTAACCCTATTTTATTAAGGAGTCCAGTAAGTAGTCCTGTGCTGGTCCAGGTGTTGTCAGTTGCAGACCCAGGACAGAGATATCAACCTGCCTAGGGACCTATGCGACTGTATTCCAAGCGGAAATCTTTGCTATTGAATTGTGTGCTCTTCTCCGGGTTTTTTGGCCGTGGTCTGCAGGTTTTTATGCCTGACGTTTCGTCTACAAAGCGTTCGTGCCACTCTTCATGTGTGCTTTCGAACCTCTCCATAAATAAATATCTTGTCAATTCTTTCTCGGAGAAAGTAAACAATTTTCGCATTAATCTTAACTAGATGTGAGAGAGTTTGTATATAAGGAACGAAGATGGACCAAAAATGGAACCTTGAGGAACTTCCCAAGTAACCAAATGGGGCTCAAAAGTTTTATTTTTGACTAAGACTAGTTGTAACACTTCTGAAAATGTGTTTCTTCTCTATATGGAAAGCCAATCGTCCTGCGTTCATCAGAAATTGAATATAATCTAAATATATCCAATTTTTTTGTTTCAGAGCAATCTCAAGTCCAACCAGCCCCGAAATTGTCTGATGTTGGAGAACCTTTACCTCCGGGGGTTGATTTGCCAGTAGTAGCCTCTTCTGAAGGATCTTTGCCACAAGTAAGAATAATTTATTTTAATCATATCATATTACATCGTTCAATAAGTCCCTGGGTACTACTAGCACTCAGAGATGGTGCTAGTAGTACCCAGGGTACCCCGTATTCGCCAGATTTAGCCCCCAGCGACTACTGGCTCTTTACTGATCTCAAAAAAATGCTCCAGGAAAAAAAATTGCCTCGAATGAGGAGGCCATTGTCGAAACTGAAGCCTATTTTGAAGCAAAGGATAAATCATTCTATAAACATGGTATAGAAACGTTGGAAAGGCGTTGGAAAGCTTGTATCACTCTAAACGGAGATTATATTGATGAATAAAAATAATTTTAAAAAAATGTTGTTTTCGTTATTAGTCTCGGGACTTATTGAACGAAGTTATATTCATCGCCTAACACGCAAAACACTCCCAACTTTTATGTTTGAATATGTTATTTCAAAGAAATGTCATCATTACTGCACCATTGGGTTATGTTTTTGATAGATTCATTAGCTTTGTTCCATATTTCTCTGTAACCCAAGGCATTATGTTAGTGAAATACTATCAATGACACTGGCACAGGAAATGCATGACTTTTTTTTCACAGAACCAAGTGGCACAAGCCGTAGACCCTTTGAACTCAGCGTTGGACTCGTTCTATTCAGAGGTCGCGGCAATCGATCCGCAAGTCTTATCCCCCCTACCTCCCCCCTCCCCTCCTAATGAACCGGAAAATGCACCAGTGGAAACTACTACCGACACTTCGAAGAGAAAGAAGAAATCGAAGGTTTGTTTTTTTTCCTATATTCGATATAAGCTTTCACTCATTTGCTTGCTTTTAGGTGAAATTAGCACCTGGGTTATCGATGAAGAAAAAAGGGGTGTCACAGCTGGTCGAGAAGTGGAAAAGTGTACAGCAACACTATAACGATCAGGATTGAATGTAAAATATTGTAATTCGAGTTCAATAAATGATTTTTTTTGTTCTTAGTGTTATATACGTCCTTACAGAAGTGTATGAACCGAAAGTTAACTTCAATCTGATGAAAGATTTGGTTTTTTTTCCAGTATAACAGGTGAAAACGAAATCATTGCATTGATTTGTTACAAAAGTTTTGTCCGTCTACGAGCATTCTTCAAACTGTAACATCTCAGAGAATACTCATTCTATTAATTCGAAACAAGCGCCATTTGAAACAGCGCATTTTTGCCAACGTAACACAAGTCGATTCATTCCGTCAGCATAGAAATTGTGCTCGGGATTCGTTGAAGTCGACGAAGGCTGTTCTCGCCTGGTCCTGATTGGTGAGAAAGTTATCAAATTGCTCGAAAAGATTGTAGTCGGTTGGCGTCAGATCTGGGGAGTATGGTGGTTGAAGCAGAACTTTGCCACTCAATTCGTTAAGTTTTTATGCGGTGATTTGTAAAATTTGCGGATGGTCTTTGAGCTGGATCAGACATCTTTTTTTAACCAATGCCTGCTGCTGACGCAATTTTCGGTACATTTTGTCGATTTCCTTGGGGTGCCATACCCCTATCAAAAGACCTAAGATCGATGGGAGTAACTATTATAATGGGACATATAGTAAGTGGGCATACTTGACTGTCTATAAATCGAATCATCTAAAGGAAAAATTCCTTCAGGCCAGTCTTCACTCACCTACACCGACACTCGTCAGAAAACAACTACTCTCCTAGCTATTACCACGAAGGCTGTTGGATTATATCCGACAGGTGTCAGTGCAGGAATCTTCACTAAAGTATTTCCTGCATATGCTTTTGGTGATACAACTACCGGAATCAATTTTCAATTATTGGAACAGGCACACTTTCAGACCCCGATTTTAGGATATTTGGCCTCTCGTCAGTGCAAAAGGTTGTGTCCTACATCTACAGGAAGTCTCTGATTTCCCATAATTGAAAATATAGTAGGTTGTCATACTTGAAGACTTACTAAAAATCAAATTCAAAGATTCTAAAGGAATGATTTGTTAAGGTCATCTTCCCTTCCTACCGACATAACCATTAAGGTTATGTCGATGTCCCTTGCATTCACAACAAGTTCATGGACTGAGACCTATTATAATGGGAAGAAAACTTATCTCTCCCTTTATATATAGAGTCTATTCACAAAGGTATCCATTACTTCCCTTTCGGCGCATTTGGCTTTGGCCTATTTCCTTCTCTCAACAGTTGACAGGAGTTTTCGTGGGGAGGGGGTGAAGCATCAGTCTCAAGGCAATGCTGCCACTCCCTTTAATATTTACGCCGGCCTGCATACCGGCGTAAATATTGAAGGATGCCCTCACTTCACATTCGATAATACGTTCACTCCACACATATATAATTTCATAACGAATATTCACTACACAAAAAGGAGCTCCGCGATAGCACAAGGCATCCACGTACTATCTTTGTGGTCAATGTTGCAGTTACTAATCAAATCGTTCATTATACCCTGACGGATGCTTGTGTTTAATAACTGGCATGAGTGACATTTTCAGGGGCTTGTTTCTATTGGAGAATTGATTTTCAAAAAATGACAACTGCAACGAACTTCATGATTCATACAATATAACCTATATTACATTACTATTTTCAATTTTGTAATTTGGAATTTTTCGGAAGTTTGAGTTTCGAGGGCATATGAAAAACGAAAATGAGCAATAGAAGAACGTTCAATTTTACCTATCTATTGGTGTTTCAAGTACTTGCTCTATTTGTTCTGATATGAATC
>WOGR01007336.1:0-12468 GCA_015342045.1 Leptinotarsa lineolata | reverse complement strand
TGTTTTACTTTACTAGACTTTGCCAATAAGATGTTCAAATCTTGGGTAATGAAGCATATTTTGATTTGATTTGATTTAATTTCATTTCAATGGACAAGAGGACAAGACACACAAAAGACACAATAACAAAAGGTATAAAGCTAGGTTAAGTGACATTTAGCGCGGGTTGATTAGGGCACGGTAAAACGTCACGTCGCTTCCGATAAATGATAATAAATTCAAAATACCGCTTGACGCAAAACCATTACCGCAGGCCGTTAATAACGTTCACAAGCGTTATTCAGTTTACCGATATCTCTCTCTGTTGTTCCAAGTAAAGACGTAATTTTTATAATTTCATTATCATGGCAGTTTTCCATTTGTTAAATGATGAAGATGAGGATATAGTTGTGTTCATTGAAGCAAAAAGAAGACCTTATATTGTTAATGATCGTAATGATGCTTTCAATGAATTGGATGAGGTGGATTTTGTGAGGAGATTCAGATTGGAGAAAAATACAATATTTTTCATTTCATTATTCGTTTTCCATATGCCCTCAGAACTCAAATTTCAGAAAAATTCTAATTTACAAAATTGAAAATAGTAATGAAATATAGGTTATATTGTATGAATCATGAAATGTTTGTTAACAGTTGTCATTTTTGAAAATCAATCCTCCAATAGAAACAAGCCCCTGAAAATGTCAGTCATGCCAACCTTAGTTAACTAACAGTTATTAAACATTAGCATCCGTAAGGGTATGATAAACGATTTGAGTAGTAACTGCAACATTGACTATTAGCTGAGCTTAGCTTTGAGGTAGGTAACAAAAACATTTAATTACGTATTGATAAACCGGCCCTAGCGACTGTTATGATCACTGAGACTTCAGCTACCAGTTGATGGTAACAATGATAACGTAAAACAGTTTGACTAGGAGCTAAGACAAAACAATTAGTCAAATGAGCTTAGCTGGCGATTAATAAACCGGCCCTTAACAGAATTGGGTAGCTAGCAGTAGTGATGGCCAATCGATTAGTAATCGAATTGTTTGTAGTACAGTAGTTGTTCGTTATGTGAATGTACCTTACTAGATCAAACTGTTATTTTTACTATAAACTAAGAACAATATTTCATTAAATTTTTTATATCGGGAATTCATTTTGAGTGAATTTATTGTTCATTTTATTCATTAAGTTCTGTTTGAATTTTGGAATAACGTTTCATTACATCAATTTTTCATATATATCAGCTCCGACCGTTCTCAATTGCCTTTGGTAACATTTCGTTGACATTAATTTTATTCCAGATCAGGTCATTCCCGCCAAAAGTTATTCGCTGCCTGCTTGATCAAATAACATCGAGCAGAGAATAACTTTTGTCGGAAATAGCCCAATCTGGAATGAGATTAGTACCAACAGCACCTTCTATCAAGGGTTAACTTGAAAATGAGAATATTTAAAACATTTGTGATTCTGATAAAAACAATCGTGAACAGCTATATATTTGAGTTCAGCGATGCAAATAATGTCTAATTCAAACTATGGTCAAATGCGCCTAATTAATGAAGAAATGACCTTTCTATTAGAAGAAGAATAATTCTAATTATCTTGATAATCGATTCGATATCTCGAATTATTGTGAGAATCGAATTATCGATTGTTTTCAATTCGAATTTACCCATCACTAATCGTACTACTACTACTGTAAGTGGTTCGTGTTTGTGATCACTATGTGAAATACTAACTAATTGAATTATAACAATCCGATATAACCTGTTATAAATTTCTCTATGATTGATATGCATAAAATCTATATTTTGCTTTAATTAACATTTCAGATTTGTTTTTTTACAGATTGAAAAAAAATTAAATAACAGGTGATCAAAATGTCCAAACCTATTACATTCGTTACTGGAAACGCCAAAAAACTAGAAGAAGTAATTCTAATACTAGGATCAGATTTTCCTAAACAAATAGTAAATAGAAAACTAGATCTCCCAGAGCTACAAGGTGAATTAAATGAAATTTCTATTGGAAAAGCGAAGGAGGCCCACAGGCAGGTAATGGGACCAGTAATTGTGGAAGATACAGCTTTGTGTTTCAACTCCCTGAAAGGCCTTCCAGGACCTTACGTTAAATGGTTCTTAGAGAAAATAGGACCAGAAGGTTTACATAAAATGTTACATGGATTTGAAGACAAGTCAGCTCAAGCTGTTTGCACCTTTGCTTATCACCCAGGAGGAGAAAATGATGAAGTGATACTTTTCCAAGGAAAAACTGATGGAACAATTGTAAGCCCCAGAGGTCCCCGTGATTTCGGGTGGGACCCTTGTTTTCAACCCAAAGGATTTGATCTTACCTATGCCGAAATGCCTAAAGATGAGAAAAATAAAATATCTCATAGATATAAGGCACTTGACTTGTTGAAAAAATATTTTACCAAATCTGAAATATAATAAATAGATACATATGTTTATTTACTTCACAAGGTATTTGTAGTCCTACATGAAAACAGTCACAGAATACATTGTCTATAAAAGTATGTCACAAAATCTCAAATTTACTTTCATTTCAAGAATATTGACTGTATAAATTAAAATCAGCACCAGAGACTTGAAAAATTAAATATATAGAAGTAGATGCTAAAAAATTTAAATACATCACACATTTTAGATATACTCATCACACACTGACTAAAATTTTTAAATGAAATGTTATTAGGAAATGTTTAGTTTTTAGCTTTCACTTCTCTAGTGCATACAAAAAAAATGTGGAAATCTTCAACAAGAAGTTAGAGCAATTAAGTTGAAAATAAAAATGGCCCTTTCGATTGTAACAAATAGAAAATCAATAACCCAAAAATATGTACATTCTGGTTTTGATCAATAAGTTTTACTTGAAAGAAAAAAACAGTATTTAATATCACTTAATTTTTCTAGCATACAAGAGTTCAGGTTGAGAAAGTTAATTTTGAACATCACAAAAAAAGACTCGTTGAAAGTATTTATTCAAGTAGAAAATTTTTCTTCTTAACTTTTAGGTGGCAGCAACAACTAAATGTTTCAGTATGAAAATTTTCATAAATAGCCAAAAGTCCGAATTAAACATATCTCAAACTTACCTTAAAGTAGATCAAAACGGTTTTGTGAAATATTTAATATTTTTTGATTATTTAATGAATTATTCGATTGCGACTCTACATAAAAGTTAGTAAAATACAACAAAGAAGCAAATATATTATTCCATAATATAAACTCATTTATTTATAGGCGAGTGAATATCAAAATTATGTTATAAGTATTTATTTGAAAAATCATTTGCATTTGTGACATGGTAATTAATTTCATTTGAGAAACAATAATGACTAAAGTATACTGGGTGTAAACTGATTCAGGGTTCCTTCTTACAATTTTTTTGTCTCGTTATCAATGTGGAATTTTGATGGTTCAAATAATGGTTTCACAATTTGGATTGTTGGTACTTTTTTTGTAGCATGAGAAATGAAAATTTTCTGTTTTTTACCACTTTTATTCGTAACTAAAGTTACTGCAGTTTCATCCTTTAAGGACATTTTCAAACGTTTACATTAAAGTTTAATGTAAAAGTTTGAAAATGTCCTTATAGGACGAAACTACAGTAACTTTAGTTTAATGTAAAAGATTAAAAATGTCCTTATAAGACGAAACTGCAGTAACTTTAGTTACGAATAAAAGTGGTAAAAACATAGAAAATTTTCATTTTTCATGATGATCTGTTACCACGTAGTAACGGCTACATCCATCAATTTATTTTGTAGCATTTCTAGTTTTGAAACCCCAACTTCAAATGGAAAATCCAATATATTTATACATTTTTTAATTTACATACAAAAATATTGTGGGAAGCTATTGCGAAGTACTTTTCGTTCCAGAGGTTATGATCACTGAAAAATATTTGATTTGCTTCCATGATCTATGTGAAGGATCAAATCAGTACTCCTTATGATACATAACGTTTATACATTAAATAAGGCTGAATTGGTATTCACTCCTATGGCCATTTTTTGCAGAACTTATTTCATACGGCATTATTGAACTGAATAATGATGATAAAATAAGTAATGACCGCTGAAAATACCGACGAAAGTACTTTTTGATTGACCTGAAAGAAACCTGCGGCAGAAAATTGTGGAATCAGATGATCTGCAAAATCAGCGAATGAAAGGATTTCATCTCGGATTGGCGACTTTTCTAGTATGTGATGACTCAAATAACATATAGTAACTATGTTACGACCAGTTTTCTCCACTCCACTGCATGCCATAACAATAGCTACTGTTGAAAGCTGAAAATGAATAATATGTATAAACAATTTCATTTTTTTGAGAAATTTGTAGTTCGTCATCAATGCTAACTCGTTCACCAGTCCAACTGAGAAAGCTACTGTTGTAGTGAAACTCGTATTGGAAATAAATTCTATAGTATGTAAATTTGTAAATACGGACCTGTCTTTTTTATTACAGATATTGATAAAGCGATAAATTCACAATCCAAGGGTATATTTTTATAGCGTTTCATTTGAAATAACCACCATCATCAGTGACATCAATCAGAAAAACAATTTATTTTATCATGAATTTTTAGGGAAAATGTAACTAAGTTGCCGATCCAGACAATTTCTGTGGCAATTTTCTAGCATAATAGGTATAAGTAATATTAATATACATGCATCTATTATTTTTAGTTTGAGATGGTCGATATCTGTACTTGGTGATGCAAAAACTTTATTCTTTATGTATCCCCAGACAAAAAATCTAAAGGAGGACCAGTTAATTGGTCTATTGTTTCCAATCTATTTTCTTGGGAATATTGCATCTAAATGTTCCTTTACTATGCTGCATGGGGAGCGCCGTCCTGTTGAAAATATTGTATTTCATGGCGGATATTCAGTGGCAATTCATCTAAGTGGCCATCGAATTCATTAAATAGAAAATGAAGATACATTTCACTATTCAAATGATCATCGTAAAATAAAGGGGCAAAAATGTTTGTTCCCACAATTTCCAACCAAACATTTATTCCGAACCTTTCTTGGAATTAGGTATCCCTATCTAAATGTTTATTTGTATTATTCCACCTATAATGGATATTTCTGATAAACCAACCATTGTTGGTGAATTTTGATTCGTCCGTCCATATTATTTTTTTTACAAATATTTCCAACTTCCGTATTTCTACGTCTTAACCCCTTCGCAAATCGTACTCTCCTTCCGTAATCTCTTTTCATTGAGGTGATGAACTTTGAGTATCCTGTAGCATTTACATTTGTTCTTTTTCAAAATAGGTTTGGTGAATTTTACAGAAATCCCCATTTCGTGGGCAATTTCTCGTAAAGAACAATCCTGATTAGCATAATTACTGCCCAATCTTAAATTTAAAAAAACATGTTTTCACTGTGTAAATTTTTATGTGGTAATATTTGCTTACCCATAACATTTATTTGATTCCTCATACTTCCAGTAACCACACATTTTCTTGTTTTGTTTTTGTCAAATGGACCATAGTCCCTCAAATTTCTTTCTAATCGTCCAAACATTTGGATGTTCGGAATGCGACGATTCGGGTATAGCTCAACATTCAAATTCCTTGCCAAGAGAGGATTTCTATTTGATTTTGCATAACTAAATAGCATATCATTCCTTTCATCATTTTAATACATCTTTGATATGTTCATAAACGTCTGATAGTTCTCAACAGATATCAACAACGCATTCTTTTTTCCTGCCATAGAAACCAAGCAAAGCCTACGCAGTTAAGATGGTAAATGAATTGATATGCTATTTGATCATACCAAATTATACAACAATCGAACTTTGACCAAAAACTGATATTTTCGTTTCTTCCAGGATTGAGAATTATTAAAATATTACGAATTATAATTGATTAGGGGAAATAAGCCTTGAATAAAGAAGGATTACGGCAATACGAAAATTTCCAAAACGAAAAAGTACAAATTTTCATTGTGTTAGGGTACCTACCTGTCGAATTTATTGGATTGTCTGAATTATATTTTGAAGAAATCGAAACAATTCACAAAAGATGTAACGACAGGACCGTAATTTGAAATTGTTGTCACTGATGATGGTAGTTATTTCAAATGAAACGCTAAAAAAATATAAAATATGAAACATCCTTGGATTGTGAATTTAATGCTTTCTCAATATCTGTAATGAAAAAGACAGGTCCGTATTAAAAAAAAAGGTGTTGGTGCCCATGATGACACGAAACGTGTTATCGAATATTTATTATTACATCGTCGTAGTACACTTTGAATACAATAACATTTTAATTTTTCATTTTTTGATATTCTCCGAAATAACAATTCCATTCGAAAAAAACGAAAAACAGCATTTTTGGTTTTCCCCGTTTAACTTGAGAAGGGCGGGAGTCCCTGTAAATTATTTTGACCATTGTATTGTTCCCGATGTATTTTCCCATTTAATCGTCTTCGTATCTGTTACGGTTTAGAATATAGCAATGTTACCACATGATAAAAGAAACGGCCTATATAGAAAATTTATACAAAAAAGAGGGGCTCATGAATTCACATAATAATGAAAATATTAAAGAAACACTTTATTGTGAGATTTTCACCACACAGTTTTACAAAAACAACACGCGTTTCGCAAAGCAATAGCTTCTTCAGGCGTGTCAATACTAGTAAGACACGCTATACAATTGCTTCTTCGGGCGTTTCTACACTAGTATAAACACTCTTGAGGAAACTATTGTATAACGAAACACGTGTTGCGTTTTTTTAAAACTGCCTAGTGAAAATCTCACAAAGTGTTTCTTGAATACGTTATGGATTTTCAGCAAGTATCGGCATTTTATGTGAAATGTCTAGATAACTGAATCTACTGATAACGATATAATAAAAAATATTCGAGAGAAATATGTAAAAAGATTTTTAAAGTGCCACAAAACACACCTACAATAATGACAGATTAGACAATAGCACCTACAATTATCTGGATTAACTATAAAAATGAATCAATAAATATTTCAGCAAACCGAATCAATAAAGTTTTTAGGTGTTACAGTATACCTACAATAAAATGACTTGAGAAGAACACATGCTTGAATTGGTGGCCAAATTGAGCAATGTTTGTTTTTTTAAAACAATTTTAGGTACGAAATACAACTAGTTTTGGTATTTTCATAAATATTTGCCGTTATGCAGAGTGCTTTTTCATATGATCTCATTTTCTAGGGCATGATATGGGATCTTGCCTCTAACATCATTTATAGACTTGTTTAGGAAATCCGGGATCTTAACACTGCCATGGCATGATCAAATATGTTTTAACAAGTTTCTAGAAGATTGGACAGCATGTTAGTTGACCGTTTATTGTGATTTTAATATTTGCACTCATATATATTTTAATATCAAGATTTTATTCTAGTCTGATGAGCATTTATGTGTTCACCCGCGATAAACTGTATACTGCCTCAAGGATAAATAAAGTTACAAACATTTGTTCATCAATTCAAATCCAAAGTTGAAATCTTTTGTAAAATGTCGAAATTTCAAGACTATTGGCAAAATTTCGAGATTAGGTAACGTTTAAATTTAAAGGCTTTGAAAGCTGGAATTTCCAGGAAAGATATATTGGAAATATGTGGCCCTTTGGCGCTTCCGTGACAGCATATCAAAACCTGGGTAATAAGATTAGCAGACCATTTAATACGAGCTAACGAAAAATTATGAAATAAAGAAAAAGTTATTTGAAAAAACTAAATTGATTACAGAAAGGAATCAATATTTTCAATATATGCAATATTTTCATACACGAAATTAACTAATGAAACGGAATCAAAAGTAGATATGTCTATGAAATATGTAACATTGTGGTTTGATGGCTACTAATTTGTTTCGATTCTACTTTTGATTTCGTTCTGTTGGTTAATTTCGTTTTGAAGTCGAATTAATTTTTTTCAATTACTTTTTTATCATAGGTATAGTGCGACTATAAAGTAACGAACGAACTATGAAAAAGTTCCGAAAAGAGTTAATTTACAATTTTTAAAATACTTTTGTAACATATGTGTGATCTACCTCATCAGCTTTTCAAATGGAACATCCGATTTTTTCCAATTTTTTGAGTGGGCTTGATCTGATTTGAAATAGTATCTATCACAGGTTGTGTCAAATTTGGAAAGGATGTGCAACAAAACTAGAACCACAAGTTATTCAGAAAAAAATAAATGAAGATTGATAGGCGTAAGGTTACAAAAATTCACACAGTGCTAAAAATGTGTAAGAATGCCCGAAACATCATTTTAAATGAATGGTGTTTCGAAAAATGAAGTCTCCATCGATAAAAAATTCAAGGACAAAGTTTGAAAATATGATTTTCTTGCAGTTTTCAGCCAAATGAAAAGGATTATCATGAAATAAGTCAGACAAAAATTGACAGACAGACAGAAAGTTGAAAAAGTTGTGTTCTTCATAAAATGCCGCTTATTTAAGTAGACTGGAGCTGTATCAATATACTTCATTCAGCAACATCTTCATTTTCTGATGTTTTATTAGATAGTGAAGCTACGGTGTTAGCTTCACGTATCGATGATGAAGCTACGGTCTACGGGGTTGTGAAAAGAAGTGAAACCGTAGAAACTTTTCAATAAAAAATATGTAAATAATGTAAGCTGTCGATAGCTGACGACTTACGTTTATTCGGCTATCTCTCTTCGATGTACTGAGTGTAAGTTATCAAAATAAGAGCTCTCTTGAATAAAAGCATGGGACAACTGTTTAGTTTTTGTTTTACACTTGTAGAAGAAAAGGATGCCATATAAAAGTATGTGTTTCATCGCGTATGTGTTGATGATGTACCTATATGCATTCTTTATTCGTTTTTGATCTTTCTAGTCACTTGTGATGCACTATTTTGGAACCTCTGGTGTAGTAATGAATCTTACTGGAGTTTTATCCCACCACCAAACCGTTATTTTTGAGACCTCGACACGTGTTTCGATCACCAAGTTAAATCTTCCTCTTGAAGATGATCACTTGGAGATCGAAACACGTGTCGAGGTATTAAAAATAACGGTTTGGTGTTGGGATAAAACTCCTGTAAGATTCGATCTTTCTATTGTTTTGAAAAATAAATAATATTATTTTGAGATTATTCATACTCACAGAATATAATGCTGCATAGGTGGCATTGATGAAATCAACACCGAAATTGAATTCGAAATCGTTGGTTTTACTATATGTTACAATATAGTTCAGATCGGCTAAAAGAACTAAAATGTTGGCCACCGTACCAAAGAAAATCGAATATCCAAAAATTATATCGACATTTCGAACGATTCCCTCCAGCATTCCATAAGTCTTTCTAATATTAGCGATTTTCCTCAAAGCATTTTGCTTACTAACTTGCGAAATAATAAGAAATTCATTATCTACGACATCTTTCAGGAGATTTTCAATAAAAGTGAATCTTTTCTGCAACATTGTTATCGTATTCACTGCGAAAAAAGTCATATAGAACTGATAGTATGTGATAATTCTGTACAAAATGTATCCATTTTCACTTTCTGGTTTTTGCTTTGAAACCCACAAAAGAATTTCATAACCATGGATTGTCACGTAGATAATATGCCAAATCAGTATTTTCAAACAAAACAACCAGTAAGGAGAATGAGAATCGAATTTCTCTTTAGATAGTAAAACATCAATTTTTCTAAGGGCGAAAAATATTTCTTTCCATTTGTTGGTGTTCTTCAATGCACCCGTAAAGGTAGAAACCATCAAAGACAATTCTGTGAGGCATTCAATGAATTCCGTTATTATTTGTGAAATAGTACTGTCAGTCCAAAATACTTGTGATCTGTTAATTAAAGAAAAAACGCTACCGACTACTGCTGACAGTAGCAAGAGGTGAATGTATGCCTTCTGTATGGAATAAGCCATTTTATTCTTCTTTTCTTTCCAGGAGGAAGTGACCCCTAGAAACTTTCCAAATTTATGATGAAGTTTTATAATGAAAATGTCTCTCTTCATAACTACTTTCGCTAAATTACTATACTTGACAACGTTAAAGAAAAAGATACTCCACTTCAACTGGAAAACTGATATATGAATATGAACCTAATCAATTTATTTTGTACAGAATGACCTATTAATTTGACAATGTTGAAGAAAAAGATACTCCACTTTAGTTTGAAAACTGATATATGAATATGAACCTAATCGATTTAATTTGTACAGGGTGACCTATCGTAGATTATATTTTGTTGTGAGCTACTTCTCCCTGCTGATATTGAGGTAGATAGAAAGACTGTGTGTTTTTTTTAAATTTTTTACGAATTGAAAACAGATATATTACTGAAATATATTTTGATTCCTCCCCGGGGTTTCGTTGAACATTTGCATCAGGCTTTTTAGTTGCTGTTTCACATAGTCCTGTCCATATCTAAGCTCCATTGTCTGTAGTAAATAGTTATAAATTATAGGATAAAATTAAGAGAATGTAGTAAATTGCCTTCTTTCTATGTCTAATTATGTTTGTGTGTAGTATGTTCTCTTACATGATATAGTACTTGCATTCTTTAACAAAATAGGTACTCTTCAATGGTGATAGTATTTATTTATCGAATTTTATTGTCCTCACTAATTAACTTATATCTACTGCCCATTTGTAATGAATAGGAAGGTAAAGCCCAAGATTTTGAATAAGTAGATGAGGAATACAATATTGTTTCAGAAGACTCATTGTATTGGCTGACCAAGGAATAAATTAGTTTTCGTGACATTTTTGTGGGCTTTTCACTGAATGAATAAAAAATTCAACTCATGGAAAATGCCTTCATATCAAACTGTACTCCCATTTGTTAGAAATGGTTGATTTTTAGTTAGCAATGTATTGAACTGTTCTATTTAATTTTGAGTGTGCCCTGTAGACGTGTTTAGATGTTGATATTTGTTTAATGAAGTACTTGTCAATTTTGATAAATGAAAGTCATTACACAACTAATTATTCTCTTTCGATTACGAACGTATTCAACTATATAAAAATAGTTGAACCATTGCTATAAAAAGTTCCAACAGTATTTTCGGGTAAAAACACTATTTTCGTAGTTTAATTATCTGAAATCCAATGAACGATCCACTCAAATGTTTATTTAATTCACAATTGACCTTGTTATTGTAAACGAATATGTTCTGTCCCAATGAAAAATCGGGACTCTACAACTTTGTCAGAACTAGAAAGTGTTTTCAAAAATTTTTGATGCATACTTCATGAATATATAAACAAACTATGAAAAAAACAGTGAACAAAGTCGTAATATATACAATAGCTTCTTCTTGCGTCTCTATTAAGGGTTGGGGTTTGGTAAACTGCTTTAAATGCGAGGTTTAATGAATAGTGATTGTTTCAGAACATACTTTTTCATAAAACCAATTTCTATGGCCGCAATCAGTCACTGGATTCAGTTTTGAAGTTGTATGAACAATTTCTATCAAGCAAATGTCAGACATTTCAAATTGAGTGAATCGTTTTTCAAACTACTCAATACTGGCACTCCGACGACAAGTTGAGATTGAAAACGATCAATACAAATTAGTTTTATATAATTAGTTTTATCAAATATTATTTTTTGAGCATTTTTTCCTTTTTCCATCATTATCATTTAAAAAAAATCAGAAAACTTAACTCTTCTATTTTGAATATCTTTCTCTGAAATCCAAACTGTACCTATTCATTGCCAGAAAACTACACATTCTTTTTGGTGTCAAGTAGAAGAAACGGAAGATAATTTTATAGACCCACTCTGTACGATTCAATACACATCCTCATTATGATATAGGTTAAGTGAGTAAATATTTGAAAATTGTTAAGAGCTAGCCACCTACTAATATGAAGCAGATGTCCGATATATTATTCAGTGAATTTAGGACTATAAATCAATTATCGATAATTTAACGTTCAAACAACATTCAAATAATACTTGAAGAAAGGATGTCTTATTCTTGCAAAAATTGCAGAAGTTATACACAATTAACTGAAAAAAATTAATAGGGTTTGATTTTCTGCAAATTTGAAAAAAGACTCGAAAATAGGAGAAAATTTACCAAAATAAGTTCTACCTCTCGGAACTGAAGGACCCATATTTATAATTTTCCCATAGGGTTGAAAATACGTCGTAAAATGGGTACTCAGGCTTGGGCAAGACACGTCCACTTTGGACTTTTGATAAAAACATATTATTTCAACTTATTAACAATCGAAACAGAATTGAAAAAATTCAGGCACCTACTGGATAAATGAATGAACAGTAAACCGCGGTCAAAAAATTTTTATTCTGATTTTCGAGTTAACCCTTAACTGGTAACGTGCAGTCTGTGAGACTGCAGCCATTTTTATTTTCGAGGTATTTCTAAAATGGTCTCGCTTTTCTGCGAATCACGCCACCTAATCTATTAGCTATTGGTGCC
>WOGR01007335.1:0-12469 GCA_015342045.1 Leptinotarsa lineolata | reverse complement strand
CCTCAGAAGTCGAAACTTGTGCGAGCAATGGATTAACGAGGCCTTACCTTTTAACGTGCGATTACCCAGCACGGTGGCCCCAACGGGGAATCGAACCCCGGTCTTCCGCTTGAATTTCAATAAAACATTTTCATTATTCGATGTCAGTTATTGAATTTGTTAATAAATCCATAGAAAATAGTGAATCATGGGCAAGTGTTGCGAGTCAAATTAATGAATTGAAAAAAAACTGAGCTAGTTTTTGTAATGTTTCGAATTAAATGAGTACTTCATGTTGTATCATTATCCAAAAAGTGCAAAGAAATAATAATAAAATTGTATTATTCCGAAACTACAAAGTCTGTCATCGAGGATGATTGTGTTCTACTGCTAAGCGATAAGCTACTGCGTAAAATCAAGGTATTTTTAACAAAAGAAAAATATTGTATTCAGTAGTAACTTGATAATAATAATAATAATCATTTTTATTGACTCAAATACAAACTATATAAATACATGATAATATGACAATACAAAATATACAGAACAAAAAAGGCAGAGTTCAAGTCTAGTCGGCAGAGGAGACTTGTTCTTCCACTCAACCATTAAACGTGCATTTCAAGTAGATGCACAAAAGGACATTTATTAATGTATAGTACTGATGCAGTTATTTCGATCATTTTTTTAAAAAAGATGCTTTAATTCACTTCTAGTGCGAGTGATTTGTTCAGAATTTCATTTTTAACGTATTTTCTGAATGGAGTCAGTGGTAAGTCTTTATAACCAGTTGGAATCCTATTCATAATAATAAAATGAACTTTAGAAGAGAGCTGTTCTGTGGCTTGGTGGAGTTAGTGTTGATCTATAACGGATATTTAGATTATGTACATCCGTTCTGAATCTTATTTTATAATATAAATATGGAGGACTTTTGTTGGGTAGGATTTTTTTGAATAGGCAGCAGGCGTGAAGGGTTCTCCTTTCAGCCATGCTCATCCAACCCAGAGATTTCAAAGCGTTTGTTACATAGTGTCTCCTACGTAAGCCGCATATGAGGCGAACACAACTGTTCTGTAATTTTTGCAATCTATTTTTATCACATTTTATAAGAGAAGGGCCAAAAACCACATCGGCATAGTTAGCATGAGATAACACGAGAGACTGGCATAAAATTGTTTTTAAACGCTTATTCAGAATATTTTTATTCGAGTATATCAAACTCGGGCCATTATAGGCTCTTTTCAGAATTAAAGACATGTGGGAGGAATATTTAAGAGTGTTGTCAATGATGAGTTCCAGACTTTTTGTACTATCCTCTATAGGCACATGCTCATTGCCAATCACAATTTTCAATTCAGATAGGCTTCTCTTTCTAGCTGCCGATCGCCCAAATAATAAAAATTTCGACTTGGATGGATTTATCTTCGAACAATATTGATCAGATAGCTGCGCGAGAGAGTTGAGATCATTGTTAAGTAAGCTGTTAGCATGATTTAAGCTATTTTCATCAAAAAAATATATTTGAGTATCGTCAGCATAGGTGTAGACTGAACAGTGTTGAATTCTATAAGGGAATTGTGATGTATACATCACGAAAAGAAGCGGCCCAATAATTTATTCCTGGGAAACTCCTCAAAGAACTTGGGAAGATATTGAGATTTGATTGTTATGAAAAACTGACTGTGTTCTCCCAAAAACGTAGTTTTTGATAAGCACAACACAGAATTTTGAAAACGAAATTGACTTTATCAAAAATGATCTTGGAGATAACGATCATACCAAAGATATTGTAAATAAGATCATTGAAAAAGTCAATAATAAAACTATACAACAATCATTTGAAAATGTCATTGATTCAGAAAACAGAGTTCTGCGTGCAAAAAAAGCTGTCATTTGATTTCGAAAGAGCTTGAATTTGATATTCATATAATTGTGTAACACTTTTGAGTGTTTTCTAAAAAATTCAATAAAGGGAACAGAGTTGGTTTCCGAAACGTTATCCAAATAAAGCATATTTTTATATAAACTTCAGTAATAACATTCAGACAATGGCAATTTATAGCAACTGAGTTTCAAGGTTTTCTCTGGGTTGAAAAAAATATTCACCAAATGCTAAAACTTCTCGTAAATTCAATTGAAAGGGGTATATTTTAGAGAGAGATTAATTTTCGGCAAAAAAAGTTTCTGACTTTCCACTTCTCCAAATGCATTGACATTTTCAGATAGCTGGTATATCATTGAATTTGCCTTATCAATCTCAAAGTTTTTTTATAATTAATAAAACTTTACATTTGTTCGTATCATGAAACGTGCCTTGTGTGACTTAGATTGGCAATTCCAAATGATTTTTTTGCGAACAGAAACTGTTGACGTTAATAATGGGTTATCTGAACGATTTGGATTATTTATATACTTTTTGATGTACGAGGTCTATTCAAAATATGAGGTGAATATTCATTCTTCTCAAAAAATATTTACATATTCATCAATTTCTATCTTGTTCCCTTCAAAGAAGTCCCCTTCAGATATAATACACTTGTGCCAGCGTTTCTTCCAATTCTCGAAGCAGTTCTGGTATGCACTTTTTGATGTCTTCGAGCCCTCTCAGCGATTCGGTTTTATTCTCCTCAATCGTCGCAAGACGTCGTCCTTTCATGGGTCTCTTTAATCTTGGGAACATGAATAACGCTATAACCTTCTGTTGCCCTAGCTCGTAAGCCTTCCAACTGAGCGTTTTTCCTCTATCTAACGCTACCACTGACAAGGGAGCCCTGACTCCTCCGAATTCACCCTCCCCCTTCGTGCCGCCGACGTTTGAGGTCGACCACACGAAGGGATGAACCTGCGGGGGCAGATGACCCAACTTAATTTATTCCAAAATGAACAAAACACATAACTATTTCTGATTTATGGCCATAACCCATATTTAAAATATAAAATTACACAAGCAAAATCACAGTAATTCCAAATGAGTCCATATATGCTACATGAAGTGAGGTGCTTGTATTCCGCATGTCAAAAGGTCTCATGACAGTGTTTAGCAAAAAGCCAAAAAATTCGAGCTCCACAGAGCCGCACAGTTCCAGTTGTATAAGCTCTGTTAGAATTGGGAGTTGGTGGCTGGCCGCTGGCAGCTTGCATCTCACCCATCCCGTTCATCCCTTACCACGCTCTCTGCCCATTCATTTGCCACTCGTATCTATTCATTCCTTTTTTCATTCTTGTCTCTCAGTTGCATTTCTCCCCCTTCTTGTTCCAACCGTTTTTTCCATTCTCGCCTGCCGACTTTGTCTACGTCCATACATCTCTCAATTACATGATTTGCCGTTTTCGGCAACCCCAATCCCCATGGGTAGAGTACTTCCGGCCCAAGGTTGAACCTGGTCAAGTATCCCGGAAAGTTACCTGCCCCTTGAACAGTTGGACAGCCTTCCTCGACAGATTCAATAATTCATGCCCGACTGTTCTACTGAATCTGTAAAGCAGTCGCCCATTCATACCGTTCTCCCATTCCATCTGCCATTCTTCCATTATATATTCCTTTATCCTCTTTCTCTCCTCTCTCTTGCAACTCATTCTCTCTGCTTCCCATGGGACATTGTCTTTGTTCAGCCCTTTGGTGGCCACCTTTATAACCCCAATTCCTATTATGGTGTCCCTTCCACTAAACAACTTCGGTTCGTGCTCCCCTCACAGCCCTTTCATCAATCACTCTCTGTATCATTGCTACCCTATTATTCTTCACTCTTTCTGTCTTCATCAGTTCCACCGCTATGGTGGAGTCACTGACTACTCTAACACTCTCATTCATGATCCACATCTCAATCGCTCGTTCTATAGCGACCAGTTCAGCTTCATTCAGACTGCTCTGTCCGGGAATCCTTTCATTTCCTAAAACCCATTCAGTCTCGTTTCTTCCAGATGCCCAGCCTATACCCATTCTTTCGTCGTTCTCGCTCACTTCGGCATCCATGTACACCTCAGTCATTCTCTTGTCCAACCTCTACTCCAGCAACATCCCTTGCATTCAGGGGAGAATCTCGTCTATACCTGCCACTCTGTCCTCAACCATCCTTTCACCATTCATTTTCCATTCATGCTATCTGGCCCTGACTTCAATATGAAGTGAGGTTTTACCTGAGAACACGCTGAGTGCAGCCGTTGGCGTCGTCTTATACGCCCCACATGAGGCGATCGGAAAAGGCCTCTGGGCCGCGCTCAGCTGTCTCCTGAATCAACTGTCGTGGACTCTACTCCCCCACACTTGCACCCCATACATGACCGCAGGGTTCGCCACCCTTTCATATATGACTCTAACGCATTTTCTCCTGAGTGCAATGTTCCTCCCTGTTTCTCCTCATTATCCCTGCTAAAATGTTCAGTTTCCTCCTAACCTCCTTGTGGTGGTCTGTGAATAACAATCCAGAGTCCACCACGATTCCTAGGTATCTCACGTTCTTTTTTGTTTCAATTTCTCTCTCATTCATTCTTATGGCCGGGAGTCTTTCATCCCTTGTGGCCTGTATATACATACATCCTGTCTTCCTTTCATTTATACCCTAACCACATCTCCTCCTCCCATGCTTTGCATTCACTCCAGCCCAGATTACATCTTTCCTCGATGCTACCGACGGAGCCACCTTCAATAATGACCAGCTGGTCATCCATTTTGAGAACAGAAGAGAGTCGCAAGGGGGCAAATCTGGTGAATACGGTGGCTGAGGGGTGGTTACGGTGTTGATTTTGGCCAAAAAATTACAAACAAATATTGACGAGTGAGCAGCTGCGTTATTATGATGTAGAAGCTATCAATTGTTTTTCCACAGTACCAGGCGTTTTCTTCATATTGCTTATCGCAAACGACGCATAACATCAAGTTAATGTTCCTTATTGACCGTACGATTATGTGGCAAGAACTCCTGATGCATTACGCCACGGTAATCGAAAGAAACAGTGAGCAAAATATTGAAATTTGTACGAATTTGGCGTACTTGTTTTGGTATTTGCTCTCCTGAGCTCTTCCATTGGGACGATTGGACTCAATGCTCAATGATGGCTTTCAATGTAGGATATTGTATACTCTGGAGCATTACTTTCTCATAAAAACAAATTTTTAAAGTGAAAACTTCTTTAGCGGCGTTGTGCACTTTTGTGACGGGTAAAAATTGTGAAACTCACGTCAGGGCACGTGACCTGATCGAAAATTCGTAAGACGGAGGGAGAGTAGACCGCCGGCGCGGCGTAAGAGAGGAAGTACATCCCTCTATTTCTACCGCGCGCCGAAAATGTATGGCTGCGCCTGCTGTTTCGTTTAGGTGGCGCAGTGCGCTTGCGTGAATGTGCGTGTGTATTTGTGTTACAAGAAATATCAATTAAAGCAAGGCATAGATTTGTATAGCATCGTTCTTTGTGTTTCAATGTAGATACATTAATACTTACACATTATAGATTTAATATTTGTAATGTGTTTATACTTTATAGCAATAACCTATATTTTCATAACATAACATTATGCACAAGTGCGATGTAGGTTCACCAAACAAATAATTTCGAATGAAAATAAATGAAATAAAATAATAATAAATATAATCGTCGATTTTCAAAAAAGATTCAAGTTTTCACTTCTGCCGGTACTCTCGGAGTCCAAACCTTTTTTTAAAATGAAATTATCCAGCGATTATTCAACAAAGTAAGAAATCTCACTGCACAATCTCAATGAACAATATTTTTATCGATTAGTTGGCATTGAACACAACACCATAATTTGAATATCATTTTGGACAACTCCTTATCCATTGTCATCAAATAAACAAGTCATTGGAAGTTGTTACGTGTCTTCAAGGTTTTAGGAGAAATTTACGAAAGCAAATCTGGTTCTTAGTCAATATATTAAAAAAAATCGAATAATTTTGTTCAGACTGGATAATTCTGTATTCTGACGGATAGTATTACTCCGAAGCCGAATTGATTATCTCAACTATGTGCAATTATTGTTGATTAGCATTTTTAGTCACTAAGTTTTATTAATAATATCGCACTGAACGCAATTCGATGAATTCAATTTCAATGAATACCTGAAACATGGCAAATAGAAGATCTATGAATAATAAATATTGAACCAACGGAAATTATCGCTTCATGAAGAGAACCAAAGAAACAAACTTTTGATTTAAGAACAATCGGAAGTAATGGAAAATATTTTATACTGTATAGAGAGAAAACATCGATTGTATGATATTGTTACGTTTTCCCCGTTAGTTCACTGGACAATAATCCAACTCAACTTTGTTTCACTATTGATATAACAAAACACTTCTACTTTTATTTGAATGTCTATCGCCTTATTAGATCGCTCCGCGTACCGCACTGTCACTAGACTATACTGTCCTAATAGGCGATTGGTTGGCGCTTATATTTGATAATCGAAGATGGTGGAATGTTCCTTGCAATTCCATCGAGTGATGGTAACGGTATTTTCGTCACATCTAGAATGCCGACGAACATGGAAGATTCGCGGAAATTCCTTCGGAATGAGCGCGCTCTTAGCCACGTTACAGGTGGTTTATGGCTACCAGTAGAGGGCGGCGTTATTTTCTTCAGGACTTTTAGGTGAAAGCAAACATGGATAAGAAATATATGAGAAGTCTGAATTACAGTGAATGTTGAAACTATAGAACTATGAACCTACGCTACAATATGATGAGAAACTAATGTTTTGTCTACTGAACCTACTGAAGATGACAAACATGTCAATAACTTGGTTTCTACGTTTGTTTGAAGGTGAATGACAATGTTTCGTGGTAAATTTCATCAGTTCGGACTTCCATTGTCTAAAAATTTGTAAAATGATTTGAAATCCCTGAAAAAACCAACACAATTGAAATTTAAAAGAATAGCTGAAAATGGCAAATATATTAAGCAAAAAAACCTGAAAACAATTCACAGTGAAATAAAATACGAGTGAAAAAAATTGAATAAATAAAATAAAAATAAATTAATATAATTAAAAGTTAAGTGATTTCAAACCACGTTTTTTCACGATTGTTAGTATCTACAATATCTTCGGGTGATGACTGTAATCTCAAGTCTTCAATTCCTTAAGCTCTGAAAATATATACTTCTTGTTTTTCCATTTCATAGGTGACGAAAACTGGCATTTTCTTTTGTGAATTGGATTTCTTGGAGCATCAATGTTCCAGAACAAGCTGTACAAAATTTCACGGATATTAATTTTTATAGATTTTTGAATGGATATATAATTAAACCTCTAAATAGTGGTAACTTTGTCAGAATCATTTTCTTCAACTTTGTTTGTGATTTATAAACTTGATCTTTGTTTTGATCTTAGTCTGTCACAAATGCCACAATAGTATAGGATGTTCAAAATAGCCCGTTCAATTTTTTTCTGAGTACTTATAAAAAATTGGAGCTCTTAAAATAGAAAATCATCTCTGAAGTACTGTATCATCTCATCTCCATTCAAGGACATTCAAGATGGCACTCGAAGTCACCTATTTATAATTGAAAATTAATAGTTGGTAAGGAATCAGCCAGCCCCTGTTACAGTTATCACGATCAACACACCCGAATGTCTTCAAGGATATTAACACACGAATAGATTGTAGTGGTTTCCAGTATTGTGTACTTAGTAAAAGTTGAGTTTTCACGAAAATCGGGTTGTGAATTTGTAGATAACATGTCCTTCAGACACTTAGTCGAATTCCTAATTCTATTGATTTCTAATCATTGAATTTCAAACCTCTTTCTTCCAAGTAATACTTCATGGTTTTGGTAGACATGCCCCTTCATCAAAAGATGGTTTGTAAATGCTGAATCGGTCTCCATATGCAAGAAACTTCTCTATGTTATTTAGTTCTTTGGGAAAAGGTTCTTTCCGTTTGGCCAATGTAATATTCTAATCAAGATTTTCCAAGTCAACTTCATTTTTAAATTTGCTTTTTTCTCAGTTACAGTCTAAATGCCACATAATCGACTATTTCCATGAAGTTTCATGTATAACACCAGAGACGAAGATGAAACTCTTGAATTCTTAGGAGAATTTTCATTTTCATACTCAGTCTGATTTGATACGTTTTCGATACGCGGTTTTTTATTGAAATAAACTTTTGGAAATATATATAGGGTATAAAGGGTATAACGCGATGACCTTCAATTGGCAATATTTTAGAAATATGACTCATTTACTGAAAATTGGTGTAGGTGTAGGTTTTTATGTAAGTCCGTGAAAACTTTCTTATTTCAAATGAAACCAGCATATTCTCTCATTTTTGGATATCAAGCATGATTCTAGTATGATTTCATGTAAAATGGTCCGTTTACAAGATATTCATTTGTTTATTCATGAATTGAGTGAAACGAATTGAAAAAAACCCATGGAAGAAAGTAATTTTCATTGAAGTATCGTTATATTTTTAAATAATTCAAGATCAGGTCAAAAGTCAGAATTATTTTTGTCTTGTTCGCTGACTACAAGAAAACTGAAAATTTCAAAATCCCTGCTAGAGATATTTTTCTTATCTATGACCCACATTGAATGCTATTTATTGAAGCATTTCATGATAAAGTATCTCATATTTTGCAATTACTGCAATATTCAACAAATTTGCCACAAATTAAAACTTATTCGCTTTTGAAATTGTGAAACTGAATAAATATGTTCTTCGTTGATTACTTACTCTAAAACATGAATGAACTGCATGAATTACACATTATGATACTTATTTTATTTATTTATTTATTTAGCATTGCTAATACAATATGGTTTGATTACAAAGATAGGTTAGTATATAATATATAAAACACATCAATATGTAAACAGTAAAAACTAAACTGAAAATCTAATACGCTAATTGTTATTTAATTAGAATCAAAAATAGCTATGTTAGATACAGAGCATGATATATTATAATATATAAAGTACTTCCTATACCTAAAAACTTCCGAGAGCAATAATAGTTACGTCGCTGTATACAATTATTGGAATATCTTGCTTAATATATATTGACAGGTACTAATTTTAAAAATATTTATATTAGTAGACATTTTAATAGAATTTGGTAGGTTGTTATAGGTGAAAATCCTACATCGAAAATACTTTTTTTCGTGCACATTAGGTTAGTTTATCGAACGTTTATGTGATTTTCTTGGCGTGTATTATACGAATGTATTTCATTATTGAACTGTCTGTTAGTGAAATTATCAATAAATTGAAATATTTTCATAGTAAATCGTTACAAATTTTGTTTTTTAAATGCTTTAAGATGCTTCAATCGAATTAAATATTACCTGAATATACAAACTGTACATCGCTCTTTTATTTCTCATGAGACAGAGAGATTATACAAATACATTTCACTAGTAATGAAGATCTTGAAATTGTCATAAAATCTTATTTCACAACAAATATTCTTGTCTACAAGAGGTTACCTGAAAAAAATAAATCCAAGTAATATTTACAATTTGGTACGTTTCGATTTAAGAAGGATTACGCCAAAGTAGTTTGATTGTATAACAACTTCGAATATGATTGAATCAAAATATTTAAAAAATTATTTCATATGTGAGTAGTTGGAAATATCCCCAAGAATAATAAAAAATAAGAATTAACGGTTTTGTATTTGAAAATGAATCTTAAATTCAAATTTTTCTAATTTTTCCAAATGAAACATTTTATGTAACTGAATGACCCAGGAAAAAGAACTCCAAAGTAATCCCAGCTAGGTTAGTCAAGAAAAATACTAGATAAAACTCAAAATTACTAACCAAGGATATTCAGGAAAGTAGGAATAAGATTTGAAAAAGAAAGTAAACTCAAAGTCTTCTCCACACAAAAAAGGGATTATATTCAATTAATCAATCGAAAAAAACTTTCTTTTTTTTGAGTAAATAATTAAATATATTTCTCTTTTTGTGTGGAGAAGACTTCGAGTTTACCTTCCCTTTCAAATCTTTATACTCTACTTTGGTTATGGACAATATCCGTGGTTCAAAGTAGGAATAATTTCAATAAAAAGGAAAAATCAATGAGCATCGATAAAAGCTGGCTACCTGTCCTTAATCACACAAACAAGGTAGTCAAATCAATAAAAACGATGCCATGCCTACCTATGATAATATGAAACCGGAGACAAATTCCAGCATTGGTCACGGTAAAAAAACCCGGATGAAAGCTTTGACACTGTTATAAAGATAGTTTATTTTCAAACTAATTCAATATTTTGTGATCTGCCCTGTTGGATGAAGGCATTCTAAGTACATCAAATATGATTCTTGCACTATTTTTTCCAAAAAATCCCAGTTTCAATATATTACACACTCAATGAGTGTGCAATATATCTATTCAAACAATGATAAACTTATAATACTTCGAAGTGCAAGTTCATCCAGATTATTCATTCTGCAACATTATTTCAAATACTCTATGAAACAAAAATACCCTCTTATCTTTTCGAGAAACTATTCTCCAGAACTGACATACACCATCTTAACTTGGGATTCAGGACACAACATAAAACCTCTCTATTTCGGGGATCTTTCACTTACCATATTGCCTACTCATATAGTCGGATACCCGTTGACTATAAACCTCTGCAAATAGAAAGCTTCAAAAGAAAGATGAAAAAAATATATTTTTAGAGCAATAAATAGATCCAACTAATCGAATTATAATATTTTGAATTTCAAAAAAATTCAATTCGCTATATGTATTACTATCCTTATCCTATGATATTATTTCATGACATCAGTCTAAGATATAATTTATTCAATTTTTTTGCTTCGCACTGTTATTGATAACATACTGTTTTCTTTCTTTCTCTTTTCTTCTTACGGTTGGATGGAAAGCAATCTCTGCGATGATTTATCATGCGTAGATTTCGAATCCTGTCATTTGATTGGTTGTAATTGCATGGAACCACCAATAAACTACATTATTATTATCATTAAAAAAGATATGCATGTGTTACAATTTCTGGAATATGTAAAGTTTACTGAATTTTCATTTAAAGAAGTTATATTTTTGCATTAATCAAATATAGCGTAATATTCATCAGAAATATAGAAAATTCATTGTCGCCTATCTTTTCAAGTATTCAATTTTTCACAACTGGAACTTTTTTCAACACCAATAAGTTGGATGCGCCAGATTTGACACTCTTTGTGAATCTATGTAAAGAATTCATGTTCCAGATCTACTTGTTATATTTTTTCGTCACATTATACATCGAAAAATGTGTTCAAGTTCATAGAATTGGTGTCAAATCTTGACTAATAAAAATTATATCAAGTTTCACCTATAAACAAGTTGACCACAACTATTATAGAAAGAAAAAGTGGGTCTCTGCAAAATAATATTCTTGCATTCTTTACTTCTCAAAGTAATATCTTCGACTTACTCGGTCAACTGAAACAAGAATTGTTATTAAATACACGGGCATGTTTCTGGAAATCATCATCATCGTGTTTTCGATTGGAACGGAGATAGCGAAATTAACTGGATTTTATGATAACAATCATATTACAAGAAAAACAGAACAGTGTTGCAAAGTAACTCTCTCCCTGTGTATCAGTTTCAATTATAAAATATAATTTCTACTGCTGTATGACAGAAACTTCTCATCTTAACACAAAGGAACATCTGTTGATTTGTTCAGAAGAATTATTCACTCTTCCAGTCAATATCTTCATCCGACAGAAAACTACAATTAGGATATTTATTCTCAAACATGAATTTAAAAAAATGTAAACATTCATATCATTTGAAATATACAAACTACTCAGCTAATAAGTACTTCCATAATGACTAAAATATTTCAAAGACACTCAATACTCGAAAATTTCACAGGTTTCAAGAAACTTACGGAACTTGTTAGATATGATTCGAATCAGCGATGAAGAAATAACAATGAATCAAAGAACCGACTTGATTCATCACAGTCAGATATACAAGTATATTCTGAAATATCAGAAAGAGGAAAAAAATTTGTATCAATATTAAATCAGAATTTTCCACCTTAATTGAAGACATTGTCATTTCCATCAAATTCATGTTTTATCTGCTCATTAGAGATTTCAACTTTTACAATTGAATTCTCATCTCTATTAATCTATCATCCATGGACGCATACATTTCTTTTTCAATGAAACGAACTTCTGACGGCAAATCTTGGTTCAACAAAAATTACGAGCAAGCTGTCGCCTCCAAAAATCTCGCTTACCGGCAGTGGCGCAAAAATCCCAGTACCGCAAGCCGAACAAGGTTTGTCAATGCTCGCAACAGCTGCAAACTTAGGATAAATGAAAGCAAAGAACTTCACAACCAAAGAATTAGGGATAAACTGCTTGCCAATCCTAACGGGTCTAGATCCTTCTGGACGGTAGCTAAAGCTGTTAATCAAAACTTCACAAAATCCACAATTCCACCACTAACACAAGCGGATGATTCAATTGCAACAACAGCCAAAGAAATATC
>WOGR01007334.1:0-12469 GCA_015342045.1 Leptinotarsa lineolata | reverse complement strand
TACGCGTCGCATCGTAAATAAAAATCGCTTCAATATTTTCTTCCAATGGACGAAAATTGATCATTTTAGATATTGTTGATGTGGTACCTTTCTACTAGTAAAACAGAAAACTAAATGAGAATATTCTAACTGAAGAATGATGTTCATTGTCGTACTGACATTTTTTGTCGTTTTTTTAAATGTTCCGCCATTTTGTAGCAGGTGAAGATATTGACTTCATATTCTAGGGTTGTGAAGTATTTGTCAGGAGCTTCAAAATGATTTATCACAAGACCCCCCTATTTAAGGCGCCCAGTCGCCATGTTGAAAGTTTCATCTCTCAATTTCACTTCAAAATAAAGTATTCGTGCATTGATTCCATTATCCCAAATTTTAATTTTTCGAGTTGACCCGTTAAAAAAATAAAAGGAGGGGGGAAAATTAAAGAAATGCACTGTATATAGAGCAATAGTAAGGCTGTAGAATTTTTTCGGCATTCACGTGGAATGGATATAGTGAATATTTTTTATAACCTTTTTGAAGCTTGCAATTCCAGCTTACTCGATTATTGTTCTGAAGCGATCATTTTTGATAAAAACTTTGTTGATAATTCAAAACTACCCGATACCTTGATTTCATATTTTGTATTTAGTTTTTAGAATAATAGAATAATAGTTTTCAGAAAAATATTGAAGTACTTGAAAAGACGTTAGTAGAATGGCAGGAGGTCTGTAAGAGTATGGTGTGTGAGGTAAAACTTCACAAAAATAGAAATCTGTTTTTATCAGGAAAGAAAATAACATTCTGAAAAAAAAACATTCATAACCTCACTGCTAAACTTGAATTTGTTTATATTTCATTCCGGATGGTAACTTATTACAGCCTCAGAAATTCACTAAACTGACAGAAAGCAATGGCTTTTTTCTTTGAGATATACCAATAAGTTTTTCATGGGTTTTATTTGCCTTGCCTACTCAGCTATTTTTTCAGGAGAGGAAGGTTTCGGCTTTTTACTTCTCTATCTCTATGAAAAAAAGATGGATGTATACTCCTTTCAATTCAAAGAATATTTTCAATTTGGAAAATGGCATTCTTGCCATATTCACAAAATAAAAAGGTCATATTTACGCTTTCGAGTTGTGTTGAGGATTTCCATTATATAGTACATCTTCATGAGAAAATAATTGGGGGTGAACATGATTACCAATTCGCTTTCAGTCGTTATCTGTCATTTCTGAAAGGAAATGTTCCATAGAATGTCTGGAAAGATTCACTCGCAATTCACAAAATAGATTTCTGGAAATTGAACGTGGATAATTGCCATTAAGGAATATCATTTTTTGACAAGAAATATAGGAAACTGTATGCAAGTAACAATTCATTATAAGATTTTCATTTAACAGTTCACATAAATGCTGAAGTAATAACTTCAACAAACTTATTGCTACTTTCACAATTCCCCTCACACTGTTCAGTGAAAATTCTAAAATTCTCATCAAGTACTGGCCAATTCCATCACATACCGTAGGTACCTGCTATTCCAATGATGCAAATGATGTCTGAAACGAATGTTCATGAATGAATAATTTCAGATCTTCAGTTGAATAGTTTCTCATTTCATGATGAAAAATTTTCTTTCAGTATGTAGCGGAATTTATGCGGTGGTAGCGCACCCGACTCACGATCGGAAGGTCGTGGGTTCGATCCCAACCTCGTCCAGATATTTTTCTCGAGAGAATTTATCTGGTTGAAGGTGGGATGATTCTGCAACCGTGTTAGAAATTACACGTTGAAAGGTAAGACAATCACACATTGAAAGGTGAGGCCTAGTTAGTCCTTATCTCGCACAAGTTTGTCGTTCGTAGGGCTGCGACAGCTGGTTAACGAAAAAACAGATTTTGAACTGAACCGTCCATAAATTGTGTCAACATATATGTATCTATGTAATACATACTCGTATAGTCGTATATCTCATAGGTACCCATTTTGCATATACCAGATTGTTTTTCTGGTATTAGTACACTTGATGCCTCATTTCTTTATTGCATTGTCTTGTATCTTGATTGTATAATTTTTTTATATAATTATTATCATCATTATTAGTTTGATGAGATGAATGAAAACAATTTTTTTGTCTAATTTTCACTACGTTTATTTATTCTTACGACCGGTTTCGGAGTTTAGTCCATTATCAAGTAAAACTTACTAACTTTTTGGAGTGTGCACACGAATTATATGGAGTAACAGGTAGTCTGGTAGGCTACGTAGTAATTGAATAGGGGTACCAACAATGAAATTATAGAGATTAGCGGGGTTGCCTAATTCATAAATTCAAGAGTGGAGACCTGCATAGATTGAGTTGCTCGGTAAAGGGTTTATATTTCGGGTTTTTTAATGATTTATTAATTTCCATGGCTTCCAACAAATTCATTTTCTTTCTTTTATTACATGTGTGTAGAATTTTGAGATATTCTTCACTTATCTTGTGTTTTGTTTCTTGAAGATGTTCATACATTATAGATTTTTTGTCCAGACGTGTTCACGAAGCCTTACGTCAAAATTTTCACCGGTTTGGCCTTTATAAACTGCAGGGCATTCACCACATTCTATTCTTTATATACCTGAGTTTTTCATTATGTCTCGTTTGGGTTTTGCATTGAACAGATTCTTGCTTAAATTATTATTACTTATGAAAGCTGTTGATATTCTGTATTTGGAGAAGTAGTTTTGAATGTTTTCTGAAAGTTTACCTGAGTAATTGACGCTACTGTATTTACATGTATTGTGTTCTCTGATATTCGGGTATATTTTACTTATAAGTGTTCTATGTGTTTTATCTGATATTATCTTTTCTATTAGATGAACTGGTACCTTATTATTCAACGCAATTTGTTTGATTATTTTCAGTTCATTTTGAAAATTCTTTTCAGATAAAGGGATTGTGAAGGCTCTGTGTATCATCGACCTGAAGGCGGCTAATTTATGTGAGAGTGGACTGAAAGAGTCGAAGGCAATTGTATAGTCTGCAAAAGTGTTTTTTGGGTGGATATTGAAAACTATAGTGAAAACTATAATTTACTCTTGAAATAGTCGAATCTGAAAAAGTAAGCACTTTGTTCTGTTTGATATCTACTATGAATTTAATTTTGTTATGCAGACTATTGAGGAAGTTCAGAAATTGACTAATTTGTCTGTTAGAACCATCAGAGCCCACCAATATGTCATCCACGTATCTGAACCAAAACACAATATGTTATTATATTTGAATGAGTTTTGTTTCATTTTATCTACAAAACTCAGGTCTCCCTATGGGCTTGCCTTCACGTCCCATGATGGCGGACATTTTCATGGACACACTTGAAAATACCTTCATCCTCAATAACCACCTTCCTCAGAAATATTGTGTTTTGGTTTAGATACGTGGATGAAATTCTGGTAGGCTTTGATGATTCAAACATACCATGTATTCAATTTCTAAACTTCATTGATAGTCTGCATAACACAATTAAATTCACAGTAGAAATCGAACAAAACAAAGTGCCTACTTTTTTAGATTTGAATATTTCAAGAGTTAATAATAGTTTACAATTCAATATCCACTGAAAAATCACATTCATAGACTGTACGATTCCCTTGAACTCTTTCAGTCCACTCTGACATATAAAATAGCCGCCTTCAGGTCAATGATACACAATCCCTTCATCTGAATTTCCAAGATGAACTGAAAATAATCAGACAAGTCGCAATGAACAGTATATCTGATAGAAAAGATAATATCAGATAAAACTCATAGAACATTAATAAGTGAAATATATTCGAATATCAGAGAACACAATACGTGTAAATATAGTAGCATCAATTATTTAGGTAAAATTTCAGAAAAATCCAAAACTACTTCTCCGAATAGAAAATATCAACAGCTTCCATAAGTAATAATAATTTAGCAAAATTTTGTTCAATGTAAAACCCAAACGAGATAGAATGATAAACTTACGTATATATAAAATAGAATGTGGTGAATGCCCTGCAAATTATACAGGCCAAACCTGTAGAAATTTCGACGAAAGGCTTCGTGAACACGTCTGTTTGGACAAAAAATCTACAATGTATGAACATCTTCAAAAAACAAAAAACAAGATGAGTAAAGATAATCTCAAAATTCTACACAAATGTAATGAAGGAAAGAAAATGAATTTGTTGAATGCTATGGGAATCAATAAATCAATGAATAACCCTTCAACGAGCAATTCAATCTATGTACGTCTCCACTCTTGAATTTATGAATTTGACAACCTCGGTAATCTCTATAATTTCATAGTTGCTACCCCTATTTAATCACTACGTAGCCTCCCAGACTACCTGTAACCCCATGTATATCGTGTGCACACTTCAAAGAGTTAGTTAGTTAGTTAGTTTTACTCAATAATGGGCAAAACCCCGAAACCGGTCGTAGGAATGAATAAACGTAGTGGAAATCAGACAAAAAAAGTGTTTTCATACATCTTATCGAATTGATCATGAATTTCCACAAAATATACAAGTAATCAATAACACAGATCATTATTATTATAACTATTATCATCATCATTATTATTTACTGTAAGATTTTCATGGTAAAAATCTTACAGTAAACTGTATTATATCGTTCTGATACTGATCACTTGATGTTTCGACAAGTTCCATTCAATTAAAATGATCATCGATTATTGGGTTTTTGAATTTGATAAAATTGGTTCCAAAGGTGTCTTCAATAATTGTACCGTAATGAAAAAAAATTCAAAAATATTCAAGAAAAGAAGAACAATTTCAAACGAACCTACCTATACGTGATTCATACGAAATTATTTAAAAACATGGTTTTAATATCTGTTTTTGTAGAAATCGATTGTTCAAAGTTGGATCTGGACAAGTTTTCAGTTTTCAAAACTATGCTATATTAATAACCCTCAATATTATTAACAGTTCTTCAATTTTTCCGACTACACGGAAGAACCTACTGGCTTCATCTCATTTGAAGCAAATTAGTCCTACCTGAGATATTCTCAGAAACGAAGATCCATTTCTTTCTAATACTCTCCGAAAGAACCATTCACTGACGGAGACGTAGAAATCCAAGGATCTAGTTATTTATGTCAAAAATGGCATGCAGGAGTATTAAACTCAAATTATACTTTATTTTGATAGACGATATGAAGTAGAAATGTTATTCTGATTTCTGAAAGAATTATAATCATTTTTAAATTAGAGCTTGAAAAAAATACATAATTTTGTTTTTCTGTTGATTCCAAAATTGATTAACAGTTATTTTCATTTTGAAACTACCTGGCAAACATTACATTTCCAAATATCGGTTTTATTGAGACATCTGCAATTAGTTTTGAACAATTACGTTTGTAATTATGATGGTCATAAAAATGATTCATAAATTATCATATATGATCGTCATTTTGAAGATATTCGTTATTGGAGTCATCAAATATATACAGAGTGTAACAGAAAGGTAGGCCATTTTGAAACTACCTGGCAAACATTGCATTTACAAAATATCGGTTTTATTGAGATATCTGCAATTAGTTTTGAACAATTACATTTGTAATTATGATGGTCATGAAAATGATTTATAAATTATCATATATGATCGTTATTTTGAAGATATTCGTCATCAAATATATATAGAGTGTAACAAAAAGGTAGGTAATGAATGGAATCCTATATTTTGTGGTAAAAATATTCGATCGCATATAATTTACCTCAATGCAAATGTGCACATAACAAAAGTTACAGTAGTTGGAGAGTATAGAATAAAAATAGATTTTTTCAAATATTTCATGAATTGTTCAACATTTTGTACCTAATGAAAATGTATTCATGGCTTTGTTATCCTAGGAGCATTTTTTTATATAAAATCACGAAATCTGATCAGCCCATGAAATGTTTAGGGGGGTATTGAACCCTTAAAACCTCCCAAACTTTTCTATGCGTAACAATTAAATCAGTATTTTGACAGCATTTTTGAATTTTTTTGATTCAGAGCAGTTTTTCGAAAAGCCAGTTTTTATCAGGATGCCGGCTCTATTTCATTATTCTCTAAGAATTCTTTAGTAAATAACAGTAATTCTCGAACGGTTGTTAAGTGGTAGGGATGAAGCTGCTGTTCCTTCAATCTTCTCCAAATCATCATGTGACTAACATCTAGTTGAGCAGCTTACACAATTCCACTGCTTCCAGTATTTTCTTTGACGAATTCCTAAATCTCATCGTTTGTATCCATTTCTGGACGACCAATATCAGCAGAAACTTGCGGTCGCAAAGTACCCGTTCCCGTAAACGACGATCAATGGAAATAAATAATCGTTTGCTTGGTGTATTCAGACTGGAAAATATTTTTCCGCATGATGTCTGGAACATTGTGTTAGCCTGACTAAACTTACTCAGAGAATTTAATGCCATTTCTACAAACAGAAAGTTTAATTTTTCTCAACAGTCTTGAAATGTGCAATAATCGAAAGTTTCAATTGATAGTAGGTAATGTTGAAGCAACTGTTTTTTATTCAACCATAGGCACTACAAGTGTTGAGTAGGTATTCAATGAATTTTCAAAGGAAAATAAAGAAGAGCTTCCCTCTCGATGAAAACTGCTCATATTCATAATCACTTATTCGCACAAATATTTTTCTGAATTGCAGATATGATAGTAGTCTTAGCTTATAGTTAGATCAATGATATCAGAGGTTTTCGAAAATCAAAGAAAAGTATCCTCAAATTTTCCCCAATAGGGTCCCAATATATTTTAAAAGGAAATTTATAGCACTTCTGGTTGAACTTTTCAAGAAAAAATATTCTGATATTCAGTAAATACAGGGTGTAACTGAATAAGTATAAAACATTTGGGGAGGTGATTTCTCATAGAAAAAAAGATAGGATATTCCATATAGGAAAACTACATTGGAACATCCCTTGTTAAGATACAGCCCCTTGAACGGGGTACATAAAATTTGTATAACAATTTTTTTCACAAGAACTGATAAAGTTACAATATTGAAATCAACCTGATATTTTGTACTACCAAAAAGAGACTCAGCCAGTAATTTATTTGGTTCACCCCATGGTTGTTAGGGGTGGAAAACGCAACCCTTAAAATTTATTTCCAGTGTTACTTTTTGTCCTATCATTTGTTTACCATTTAAAAATTTATTTCCGATAGCCTGTTTCATTCTGAACAAAAAATGTATCTTGGGTTATTTGCCCAAAATAAACCAGTTCACAGCAAAAAATTATTTCACGAACCACAGAGATATGTCGTCATAAATGCGAAAATACGAAACCAATCAATCTAGTAGGTCGCTATTAGCGATAGTGAGAATTGAATTGGTATGACGCCTTCAGTTTGTGAATTTTCGAAACTGAAATAATACTTACTGTGTGTTGTTCTGTTCTTAATTTGTTGCTTTGATAATTCACTTGTTATTAAGATGTCATACACAAATGAGGAAATGGCTGATATGCATTACGTTTACGGTCTGTCGCAGGGAAATGGGTTAGAAGCTTCTAGAAGATATGCTGAAATGTATCCTCAACGGCAGCATCCTTCAAGTAGAATATTTGCTCGACTTCATCAACGATTTCGATAATATGGTTCATTCGAAAACTAACAATTTTGGGTACAGGCATTGTTATACAAAGTGGGCCTAAAATGTGCTGAAACATTCAAAAATGTAATAAAATACAGGGTGTTCAATTTGGAATAAGGACGTTGCTCTCAACTTCCGGTATAACGAAAAGAGACCGGAAGTTGAAAATATTTTAGTTGAGAACGCCATTTTGTAAAACTTACTATCACAAAATTTCAAGTTTTTAATTTTGAATCGTTCTCCATATATTCCTAACGAACGCTCGTCGTGAAAGACCCTGTATATCTGTTGTTCACGATAAAACTACCTTGAAAATTTAATAATTATGTTTTATTTATTGATATTTGGCCAAAAAATCTAGTCAAAAATACTTTTAACACTAGTGTTAAATATTTTTAACACGCTACTTAGAACATCATCTCTTAATATTTTTGACAGTTGTACAAAAATCCATTTTTTTTGGTTCTTCCGCGGGTTGTCGGGATTTGTATGAGTGTGAAAAGTGTATTTTTTGTAAAGAGAATTGAAATTTCATCAAGACTGATCACTACTTCCCAAGTTTTTAGTACATTTATATTGTATTTCAGATTGTGTTGGAAGGGGTGGTGAAGCATCCTTATGCCATTGCGGTGTTCGAAAATAAATTATACTGGTCAGATTGGTCAACTCGTTCTATCCAAACTTGCGATAAATTTACTGGAAAAGATCATCACACTCTGATCAAAGAAGATAAGTTTATATATGGAATCAGCATTTACCATCCAGCTCTTCACAGAAGACTTGATAATCCTTGCGCATTGTCTTACTGTAGCGATATTTGTTTACTGAAGGGGAATTCCTACAGCTGTGCATGCCCTGAAAATAAATATCTGGGAAGTGACAAGTTTTCATGTAAAGGTTAGTACAAAACATTAGGAGGAATAATAATAATAATGTTTATTCAATCCTTACAGATCACATATAGCATGATATAGGATACATCACAAATAAAAATAAAAATCATGTGATGGTAGACACATTCACAATCAACAGTATTAAAATATCACTGTACAATAGATTTGTACACATATACATACAATCATTTATTCATACATACTAGCAAACACATTTTCATTTTGCATCAAGAAAGTCTATGGTACTATAATAACATTTATCTCGCAAATATCCTTTCAATTTTGATTTGAAAGAGTTTTTATTACGTTGCTCTCTCAGATTTGCGGGAAGATGATTGAAGAACTTTATACCTTTATATGACGGGCTTTTTTCATAATGTGACGAGCTGCATGCAGGAAGTCTGATGAGGTCTCCATTTCTCCAAAATCAGCTGATTTTTTTTCTGAAACGCATGTATGACATCAACCATGATAAGAAATTTCGACGAAAACCAAAGGAATATAATTTACTTTCGATTATCTTTAGGTCAATGATATCAAATGATTTCGATAAGTCGAAAAAAGTGCTTTCACATATTTTTTTAATGTAGCGAGTCGTAGATATATTCAAAAAAATTGTATGAAGCACTTTCGGTCGGCTTACTTTGACAGACACCATGCTGATATTTTGACAGTATTTGGAATTTGGATAAAAATGAGTACAATTTATTATAAACACACCTTTCAAATACCTCCCCGATAATGGTGGGACTTGTTATGGGTCGAAAATTACTAATACTAGTACTTGAAAATAGGCCTTACAACTCCAGTTTTGAGAAAATCTGGGAAAACCCCTGATTGTATGGAGTAAATTATAATATATGCTAATGATTTGGCGATATATTGAGCAATTTTTTAGCGATCTGCGTAGAGATGCAGTCTATTCTGAATTGGTGTTTTTCAATGAGCTGATCGCATCCATGACGTCACAATCTAATACAGGGGAGAAACAAAATGTTTCACTCCTGTACATTGTGATATAATGGTTTTTTTTTCAACTAAAGTGGTTTTCGACAGCTATTTTTGCATTGCTTGCATAGAAACTGCCGAAAGCATTTGCAACGATTTTTTCATCTTCAACAATGTCATCATCTATATTAATTTCATAACTCAACTTATTTTTTGTTTTTTCTGTTTTGTTCCTTACAATATTCCAAATTTGTTTCTGTTTCTGATGGTGACCCAAAGCTTCTAATTTGTTTTGATGATATGCATTTTTTGTATGATTAAGTGATCTCTCATAGATTTTTTTATATTGTTTATAGACTTTACTATAATGGGCATCACCAGAATTCCACATAAACCAAAAAATATTTTTCTAGTTCCCACTCATAGAAATGATATCATTATTCAACCATCCTTTCGCAATATTTTTTTCTTTAATTTTCTTCACAACCATTGGACATGTTAAATCGATTAGATATTGAGTTATATTTATAAAATTATCGTAAATTTCGTGGATATTGTCACAATTCTTGCAAACCGTTAGAAAAGTCTCTTTTTCAAGAAATCATTTCAAATTTGTGAGGTTCTGTTCACTGGTATTTCTGTATGTCATCGATTCTTTTACTAATTCAGACTCATTTGGTTGTTCGTTCGAAATCATTTCGAAAATAATACCTACCAAAGTGGTCGGCGGTATTCATATTTTTACAGGTTTCGGAGTATCTCGATTTGCAAATATTCCTGAAAAAATAATCTAAATTTACTTTCACTAGTTTTACCATTAATATTAGTGAATATTCTTGTTGGCTCAACATTTTTACAGTTTAAGTTATAACTCTCCAACAGATCAGTTAAGACTGATCTGTCATTCGATTGGCACAAATAGTTGATGTTTAAATCTCCACATGTAATTAAATTGTGTTGTTTCGTTTCATAGTGATCTATGGCGATAAGTCGAACTTACTAGCAAAGATGCTGAATAGGGAGACACTAGATGAAAAACCTTTTCTTGAGCTTATTTAATTAGTTAAATAGCATTTCTTGAGTAAATGTTATTTATTGAGTAACTGTTATTTATTGAGTAAATGTTATTTATGAGAGTTATAAGTGCACTGGTGATACTTTGATTTTTTTTTTATTGTTTTTTCACTTTATTATGATTTGTTTCATATTATAAATACAGGATATGTTTTTTGGGAGCAATATTGTTCTGAATTTCATTCATTGGTTCGCATATTTACCTACTTCCTGTTATTTTGTTTAATTTTCTCATTGGAAACTGACGAGTAGGCAAAGAAAAATCTAACAACTAACCAAGAGAAATGCATTTATCTCGACAACAATACTTATATAATCCTTATGCAAATTTTCTGGGATGTACTTACGGACGAAAGTGTATATGTGAAAAAGCATGTATTTCAAATGATAGTGGCTTCTATCAGTCAAGTTATATCATGAGGTGCTACTATTTTACACGCTTGAGATATCCCGATAGACCTATTTTTATTAGACCGTAAAGGTCGTGAACTGGATGGTTGATTTGAAAGTGACGCACATAATAATAAATGGCCGGGGTCGATCTTGATGTTGCAATTTTTGCGATATTGAACTTCGAATTGAGGTTGAAGTGTTAGGAGAAACTCGTAAATCTAAGAAATCGCAATGTTCCACAAAAAAAAAAGTGAAACCGCGGGTAATCTCCAGGTAGAAAACAACTTTTCCGTCAAAACACTATATTGTTCGATACGACTTTGCGATGTTTTGAAGATCAAGTTTTCGTTACGGGAATTCCTCCAATGATTGCGGGTATATTTTCGTTGGCGAGATTAAAAAAACTGGAAGGTGAGTAACAATCAAAAAGACAGTAATCGGCAATTTTATAAACCGGTATCCTGCGGTTTACAATAATAATATGCTAATTTGTTGATCTGGTCGGATACCAGAGGCGCAGGATGATGGAAGGATGAAGATAATTACAATGAAGACGGATCCGGCAGATGCGAAATTGAACAGTAATACACACTTTATTGGATGTTCTAGGAATTATACAAATGGAGCTGTCATTACAAAGTAGAAGGGCTCCAGTGGCGTATTTAGGCGGTGGTATTTCGTCAACTTGTAGTAATATTTCATTATAAAATTCAAATTAGTTCTCCGGGATGTTTTAATTGAATTCCAACTTCACTGTCCGGCAATGCTTGAATTGCAACAACAGCCATAGAAAAAGCAAATTTACTAGCTGACAATTTGCGTTCCGCTCCACAGTCGATTTTCTGGGAAAGGCACCTCCCACCAATCCCTCACTAGAATCCACAATGCCGGAAATTACTTTTGGACAACGTTTAATCAAGCGCCAATGAACTCGCACCAGTATTTTGCAGACTTTTCGACCTGTAATACATGAAAGGGGTTTTTGCTTCTTGTTGGACGATTGCTCGCGTTCAGCCTATTCCCAAAAAGGGTAAGAAAAATCTTTCAAATAACTATAGACTAGTTGCTTTACTATAGGTTAGGTTAGGTTAAGTATGGTCAACTCACAAGAGTTTATTGTGGCTCACACCTATTCAAACTCGACCAAATAAACCCAGCTTCTTGACGAGGCCGATTAGTTTGAATGGTGGGTAATCTTTCAGGTCAGATGGCAAAAGTGTGGTTCTACCAAACTCTGATTCGGTCCACGGCGAGGCAGGCACAAAGTATGTGCTCTGCTTTGGAATAAGTGATATCAAAAATCATGGAGAAATCGGTAAACCACCATATCCTTAAATATTTGGAAGGCTTCAACATCGTGAGCGATCATCAATATGGCTTCCGGAAACAATGATCAACAGGAGACCTTCTATCGTATGTCACCTATATTTGGAATAAGGCAATCGAGAATCATGAAGAGTCGAGAGCTGTTGCGTTTGATATTTCTAAGGCCTTTGACCATGTGTGGCATAGGGGTTTGCTAACCAAACTTCGATGCTATGGCTTGTCGGA
>WOGR01007333.1:0-12469 GCA_015342045.1 Leptinotarsa lineolata | reverse complement strand
GCGTTCAAATCTACATCTCAAACTTGAGATGTAGATTTATATATACATTGAAACATACTCTTTGTGTTTCAATATTCAAATGCATCCGAATCTCATTCACTGGTATCTCTTTTTCGCATTGTTCACCATCACTATTAGAATCACTACACTGGAGAAAGTCAGTTGTTATCATACTCGTTATTACTATTAGTACTTGTCCAAGGACACCACATTTTAAACAGATAACAAAAATTTTAAGTAATTATATTTGTGCCAAAATCGAATTCGAATAGTCAATTCGCGATCAGAGGCTGAACAAGAAAATTCCTGACACGACGGACGATAACCATACTCACATTCACTGATTTCTATTGGTCACTGTAACATAATTCCAAATCTAATTTTACGACTCTTCAGCCAATCATAAAATTCTGTTAGTAACAAGTATCCAAAACGAACCGCCAATTCTAGAGTTTACGTGGACTAGCTGGCAGGCGGTTCATTTTTCTTTATTGTTTTTCATGGATTTTGATAAAGCCGACACTCTTTAAGAGCGCACAATATCAAGTGTAATATGTAAAATAGTAGAAGAGACCATGTATAACAGAATATGTTACAAGTATGTAGACAAAAACAAAATAATCAGTTACTCACAAAATGGTTCTCATTTCGGGAAATCACTGGATATTTATCAATATTTTTATCAGAAGGGGTCGTGGCGCTTTTTTTTCGATCTAGGGAAAAATATGTTTGCTAAGAGATTGTTATTACTCCTGAACAGCCTGCGTATTTCAAAAAGTCTAACAACTGGGGATTGTTAACACTGCAAATCATAATAATTTAACGATTGATAAATTTATTCTGCAAATAACTTTTTTCCTATTTTGAGTTTTCTCTTGGGGAAAAATTTAATATCGAACTAAAATATTCTCCTGTCAATAACTTTTCCTGTCTCTAATTATCAATTTTTCTTTAACAGAGCGAAGCAATCAATCGAGTAAATCTGACGCTGTTGAAATGAAGGTAACGAATGGCTGCAATGAAATGAAGAAAATGGAAACAGTTGAATTACCGTCTTGCAGTAAAGAGGTTAGTTATCACGATTCTGTGTTGGATTCCTTCAATTCTATGGATCATTTTGAAATATTTATTTTCTTATACCTATGTATCTTTCCTCGATACAGTCTTCAGACACGGCATGAAAAAACTTGATATTTTACCTCTGTGACCAAGTCACTGGGTATCCATGATCTTTGTTTAGAAAATATTTTTGCATAAATGTCACTCATTCCATTTCAGATGTATATCAATCATTGTTCCCGAATATTCGATACAGTCAACTGGTTTTATTTCTACATCGAGAACAAATATTGAGGAGATTTCAGATTTAAGAAATAATTTCGAAGAAGAGAATTGAATATATTTTGTTGAACGAAAATGTATTGTTGAAAGATTTTTGCCAATTGTGAGATCGATCTGAAAGTCTTAATTTGTTTGCAGGAAAAACGTCGCAAACCTCCGACAAACGATTATTTAATGGGCGACCAACATAATTCGTCAGGAGCACAACCGAATTCATCACGGACGAATCCACTTTCTGAAATGCAACAATATAAAACACCTGGATTCAAAATGGCTCAAAGGACTGACGATATCTTAAATCGCATTTACACCAACATTCTCTTGAATGATGATTTATGCAGAGAATTAGATGACAAAATAAAAGCCGGTTTCATTTCAGGTAATTCGAATTCTATGAATATCTTTTTCGGTGTCAACTACATCAGCTGTTAAAAACATCAGCCTCGTGCTCTGAATATATTATATGGAAACAACTCCCTGAGCTACTCAGGGATCATCATGACTATTCAAAGTCCTTTCTGTCATGTATCATAGCAAAATGAAGTTGCGAGAAAAATATCTGATGCTTGGATCGTGAGTCGGGCAGCAGCGGCTCGTCAGAGGAGGCAAGGGACGCTTAGCCTCCCCATAAAATTTGAGGCTATTCATTATTCATCGCAATAAATTGAAAGATATTGTCAAATAATTATGATTATTTCTATCTAAAACTGCTTGGGTATCATTACTTTACCATTAATTTTCAATATAAATACATGATATGCCCGAAAAAACACTCACTCACTACGTAGTACGTACCACACTGTATCCTGCATCAACAAACCTCAAACGCACCGCCCACGAACGAATAACGAAGAAACCATCAGCCCGAAAAAATAACTGCCATTCGTTGCAAGGAGCCAAGCCTCCGACCGCTTTAAAAAACACAAGGTCCGCGAGACCGATCCAGCCAGCGACATACGTCCCGATTTGTGATTTTAGTTGCAGAAATTATAGAGTTAGAGGAGGCTGGCTTCCAGTTGATCTTCGTTAGTGTACGACTGCGTTTGTTTTTGATTTGATTATTCGGACGGGATGCCGTGACGGACCGGGACTGAAGAATATTTCGGTAAATCGTTTTAGTGTTTCTTGATAATATTTGTTATTTGTGTATAAAACAGGCAGTATTGTATTATAGCAGTGTTTTTGGTAATATTTTTAAAGTGTTTTTAAAGTATTTTCTTTCAATTTCAAGGTGTTTTCAGGTTTTCACTTTTCGGAAAGTTTTTTTTCCCATTTATTATGGATAAGTTGGACGAAATTAAAAAATCTGACGATATAGTCGACTGGTTGCTGACAAATAATTTCAAGTCTTCATCTTATGATAATAAATTTTACATTTTTAAAACTCTGGGAAGGCCTCAACCAAATTTGATTTCAATTAAAGCGTCAGATAATCGACAAAATTGAGGATTTAAATAATTTTACGCAAAAGTTAATTGCGGAAACCTATGATGCGGTACCCCAAAAAATTTTCGCGCCTCCGGCGGGCTTTTCTGTGTGTATATAGTCTTTATGACTTTAGCCTCCCCTGTTCTCCAATGCACGAGCCGTCACTGAATCTGCTTATTATTTACCTTATGACAATCTCTGCAGAGGATTGGAACATAATAACTTCTGTACTCAACAGGCATGGGAGTATTCTCAACTTCAATATCCCAATATTTCCACATCTTCTCCATGTTCATTAGGGAAGTCTGACAAACGGGGCAAGCAAACAGTCCCGCACTTACCATTTGATCGAAACAGTTTCTGTGTAGAAGATGTCCGCAGGGGGGTATGTGACAGGGTATTCGGGAAGTGTGGATATCCTCAAGACATACGGGACAGTTGGCATGGGATACATTTTCAACACACTGCAAAAACAATAATACAAAATTTCGTAGGAATACTATATACAGATATCAACTCACCTTATGTTCACCTTTCAGCTGCAAGGGAAGACACATATTGCATTTCTGGCAATGAAAAAATCTATCTGCTCCGCCAATGCGACAAATCCCACATCCGTCACAGTGAAATTGTTTTTTATCTTCATCATCGAATAGATTACATTCTAAACAAGTATACTGAAATATAAATAATTATATCTTTCAAATAATTTCAGAGAGTCACAATGAACAAAAAACATATTCATTGGTGCTGAAAAAGTACTGAGGCGGTAGAATTAATTTTAAATTAACAATAATGTAATTATAATAGAACTATATAATGATGAAATCATTTGTCAATTCTGCAACTCGAACAATAAAAGTAATTTGTTTTTCTATATATCAGCATCCACTTTGTTAGGGAGGTGCAAGCAATGGTTCGAGCAGTATGGGTCAGATGACGAACGCCCGGTAGTTAAAACCACATGAAATAAATTTAAAGAGATTGGATTGGGGCGATTCATACCATATTTCCTGACTTAAGGATGACCCACAAAAATTTTGTAAAAATTTTAAATTTGTTAATACGAATCATGAATGACAAATATAAGAAGTACTCCGAATGATATTGTATAGCTCAGGGTAGATTTTCACCAACATAATTAGTTTCAGAACATTTATTGTCAATCACTTAGAGTTAAAGCACACCTTACAAATCGAGCATTCTTGTTCAACTTTTCATAACCTCTCACCATTGTTATATTACTTATACAGCTGTGACATTTATCATCACCAGCAAGGGAATATCAACCACTTCAGGCATGAAGCAAATATTCTCCAGTATGCAGATGACACCGCCCTAATTGCGCACGATCAAACGCTAGACAAAGTTATTAACAATTTGGAACATCTTGCAACAATAACAAATAACTGGTTCAATTAATGGAGGCTCCAGCCAAACCCATTCAAGTCTCAGTTCATCGTATTTAATCATCGTAATCCGCAACTTCTCCAACACTCAACGTTTATCTTACATGCAAAATCGACAGTTAATTACCTAGGTGTTACGCTTGATTCCAGACTAAATTTCAACAGTCACGTCAATAACAAAAAAAAAGAAAGTGATTGCAAGAGCCGCACATTTCACAAGTTTGACAAACCCGGGAGCAGGTGCAAGCATACCAACAGCAAGCCGAATATATAAACTAATATGTCGTCCACTTATTGAATACTCGCACCCACTGTTTCTCAATATCAAACAAAGGGCCTCAAAACAAAGTATCGAAACAACGGTTATCAGGAAAATAACAAAATTAAGGCATCCCAATAACCCCAAACATAACCCTCCCTACCCAATGCTGTACCAACTAACTGTTATTACCCCTATTGAGGAAAGACTATCGTCACTCACTCAGAAGTTTGCTGGAAAAGACAATGTAGAAATCATTAGAAAGTATGCTGTGACAGGAAACCCCCATGCAAGAGTACGAGATCGACCCCCCAACAGAAACACTGTTCGAAAAATTAATACAACTTTATCAATGAAATTGTTTTGTTTGTTCATTTTTATATTTATATATTTTTTTTGTAATATTGTAAAATAAGCTATGTAATTTCAAAGCAATTTTGTTACAAGTGTCGAAGGACTTCGGTTGATAGCCAGTTGAGCAAAATTGTAATTTTGTTCAATAAATTACAATTATTGTTATTATTTTCATGACAATTTCTATAAAAACGTGAGACGAATATTTAGGACAGAGTCAATGGGAATCTGAAAATTCAGTAAAACACACTTTAAGGTCTTTCTGCCCCAATCCAAATTCGAACAATCAATTTCTGCAAACAGAATTGGAAAATATTGGACAATTTCATCAGGAAATGAAAAAAATAGTATTTTTGTGTATGTATACCATATGTAAACCAATTCAGGGTTGTTTCTCCTTGTATCAATGTGGAATTTTGGTGGTTCAAATGGTATCACAAAAAGTACCAATTTAACTTCCACATAGATCATGGAAGCAATTTTTTTTATTGTGTATTTCACCACCAAAATAGGATGTTTGTAAGTAAAATGAACTGCTGAATTCCGAAACGTATAAATATACTGGGTAATTTTCTGTAAAGCTGGAAATGCTACAAAAATATTTTTGATGCCAAGCAATCCAAATTGTGATACCATTTGAACCACCAAAATTCCACATTCACACAAGGAGAGACAAAAAACTTGGAGGGGCGAGTTAAAATCAATTTTCATCCGGTATACTGAAAATTTTGAGCCTATCTTCTTACTCAACTGAAACAGTGGAACGACCATACCAAATCACTGCTTACTGCAGATATGTCATTGGTACATCACTTCTGTATATCCTAAAAATCTTTCTTTTCGATTTTTCAAGCACGACAGAGGGAGAGGATTGTCCTGCCACAGCCAAGACGGCCTGGAGCATGCATCATCAGAAAAATTAATGCTAGCTTTGTTTGGTATCCCATGCGTACCGTGCCGTCCCGACATAGAGCGTGCAAAGCTTTCATGTTCGATAGTGTCTACATATAGCTATCTCGTATAGCTATCAAATTTATAAGTTACTGAATTGCCAGAGCATATAAATATCTTGAACACATCTGATTTTGGAGGGCACAGTTATGTGTAAACAACTATCATATTGAGAAATAGTATCAAGTGAATTTTAAATATTACATTAGTCATTCTCAAAGTGGGCGATAACGCCCCATGTGGGCGCTGGAGGCCTATAGGGGGGCAGTAAAGGGCACTGAGAAGATTGGGGGGAGTTGAAGCGGTTTAGGGGAGCGATGGCTAATTTTGCTTTCAGCACAAACTTTACCGCTCCTTTATGCTTAGCGCGCGTTTCCTCGGGTAACGCCATCTAGGGGACTAGACAGTAACTATTTCATGTCCGATAGTTGTCAAACTATACAATAGATGGCGGTAAGCTTCAATGCGAAGCGACAAGTTTCTAGTCTCCATTCTCGAAAGTACTAGGCCCGCCCGCTACCTCATATAAAAGCGCGCGCGCCATCCAGCCAGTATTCAGCATCAACCATAATAAGAACACCCAAAAACGACCACTGCAATGAACTAGGACACCCCTATGGATATTGAAAAATAAACCCCAAACCAATGAAAAGAAAAGGAAACTAGGAACCCGAACCCTGAAGAGGCATAAGCCTATAACAGGGCCCCTATTATACTTACTACATATTTTTATTGTAACTACCAAAACCTAAATGAATAAAACGTTGTTGTGTGTGTTCCAGTTTTACCTATCCAATTATGTAGTCTCAAGCGACGACAATCTATCTCATCATTTCCGGGGGCATGACCATTTGATGTCATCATTAAACATGATCTGAAAACAGGTCCGTATTCAAAAATTCAATGGTTGGAGTAACCCAGGAAATACAACACCTTGTAAACATTTCATTGAGCGTATTACTATAGCCCAATAAAAGTTGCAATAACAAAGTACAAACAGATATTCAGTGAAACCTATTAAAATAACAAAATGGATTTTTTTTGTTTTTCCTGTATATCTTCAAAAGAGGGATGATCTACATTTTTTGGAGTTATAATTGATGTGATCCATAACAAGATTGTGTATTCTATCCATCTTGACCTATAATAAAAAACTTTGCTCCCATTTTTCTGTCTGTAACTCCAGCTGTTTTCGAAATACCCATGCTTTTATTCAAATTTCTCTCCCTTTGTTTTCAAGCGGATAGAAAAGATTTCCGCCTGAGTGAAGAAATATCTACTGTGGGGTAGAGGATACGGTGGAGTATACATTTTTCAGGTGCATAAGGTGGAAAAGAGACCGTATCCTAGCAGAACTAAACCAGGCAAGTAACGCCGGACACAGCTGTAAAGATAATGCTGATCAGCAAAGAAAATTGGAATGCCATCGACAATCTGGCACGAAAGATAATCAACACAAACGTAGAAAAAATAAGAGCAGAGGGAAATAGGCCACGATAAGGTTAATAAAAACATCATGAAACTTCCTCTTTCTGAAGTAATGCCATAAGCAGTCCCGAAAAGAGGCTCAAGAGTAGTAGTAAGGAGGGATTTTTGCAGGTAAGAGTCTGAAGCTACCAGAGAGGTAGTCAATGAGAATTTCCCTCCTCGAAAAAAAAATCTTTGCTCGGTATCTATAGGAACTACAAGACCCACAAATTGGTTCTGTATATATTCATTGACTGAATGAATCTTGGCTTTTTTGTCAACAATTCGTCACATTGAGAAAAGATTACACGAAAAAACACAGTACTCTTTTCAATTGAGTGAAAGTAACCCATTTTATAATTGCACGAATTTATTTAAGAGTTGCAGCGCTAGAAAATAAACAGCTTGGTAACTGCCCGCTCGATAGGGTGGGCATTTCATTTGAAATTCGGGGCGAGATCGTTTGCATTGTTTTCATTCAGGCCTCGTACATTGTCTCGTATATAAGAACCCTGGGTTTCAATAGCATTAAAAGCCCCACCAATGCACCACATGCCCTGCCCTGTCTGCTCGATCGGGCATGTACTCGAACGCAACTTTAATGTTATGACATGTCATGTCAAACGTCATAATTATTTACGATACGATGGCTACTAGCCCTGACGTTTCCAGTGTATTAAAAGAAAATCGTAATTTATCAACACAACACAATAATGGGAGTAGTTTACACAACGTTCTGGATGAATCAGCCGAATATGGTCTTCCACTCCAAGAAGTCTATAAACTGGCTTTTAATTTCTATAAGGGTAAATTTAGTTATCTGTAGAAATCACAAGTTGAAAACTTCTAATTTCTAGAAAAAGAAGGAAAAGCAGTGCATTTCAGTTACGAAGACAAATTGCAATTAGTGGCATTTTCCCAACAAGTCCTCAATGGTCCTTACACAGAGGCTGCACATAAATTACCTCCACTTGGGACATTGGATGTCGTTGGTCGAGATAGAAGGATTTCCTGGCAAAAATTAGGACAAATATCAAAAGATCAGGCAAGAGCAAGCTTTGTGGAATTGCTTAGTAGAAAGTGTCCATTATTTTCTACCTATATAGAAGCGCATCGAAGAGAGAAGAAAGAACAGGACAGAAAAATGTTAGTGTCAAAGTTCTCTATGTATAGAGTTGGTAGTGTTTCTATAAGTATACATAATCAGTTGTTGATGCACTACTCTTGGTTATTATTCTTGATCTTATGCTCACATTTCTACAGGGTGTCCAACGATGTCTTTTACATGCAACGTCATTATTAAAAAGGTAGAAAGATGAACAAAAAATAATCGTATGCTAGATCAAAAGTTCTATTACAAAACATAAAGATAAAGCTGTTAGTCACCATCATCGTTCAGAACCTAACAGCAACTTTTTTCAAATATCACTGTATTGTATACTTTTATTTCAAGTGAAAGTACACATCTGAACAGAATGCCCACAAAAACATGTTACTTCTCATACACATGCTTGACTGAGACAAATATGTTAACTTCACAATAATTATAATATTGCCTAATGATTTCAATAGATTACTTCTAGAAAGTAAAAGGCCGAAATTTTTGAAACTCCTAAGTAAATAGATGTTTATTGGTCTTTTAGGTGTGCAATCAGTTGATTCAGAGCACAAATAAAATTTGTCAGACACTGGTATTTGCCATGTAATTCTTCAACTATATCTGATTATTTTTCAGTAAAGAAGAGGAGGCAAGAAAACAAATTGAAGAGGAAGAAAGACTGAAAAAAATGGAAGAAGAGAAATATCTCGAGGAACAAATGTTCAAGCAAGAGGCTATCAAACGACAAATACAACAAGCTCTAAATGAACAGACCTTTGATCAGTTCCGAAAATATTCAGAACAGCAATACCCTGGTATGATTTTTTTTAATTTGACAATGATCGAAGGGATGAAGGGGTTATGTAACATTTTTACATTTTTGGAGTCGTCACCAAGGAAGGAGGACTTAGATACAGCTCTATCTTATATTTTGAATATTGCCTAAGTTAGAGCATTTCATATACATGGTAATCTTATAAATATTCAAATATCAAATGTTCATGTACATAAAGATGCAATATTGAAACTAACAAATGTAATATAGTTCCTTTATCCTCTCCGATTATCCTCCGATTAAGTCAAAAAAGTATTTAATAAGAAATAAACTGCAAGTGAAACATGAAGCAGTACTTAAATGATGGAAAAAATGTTGTGAAAACCAAATACATTTTTTTCGTTTAATCAAACACCTTATTAGGGATATTTTACTCAAAATCTTTATATTTTTGGGTCTTTTTGCTTTGAGAAACAAATTAACTTTTGATGTGTTACCGTTATTTAAACATTTAAATACTGCACAAAAAAAAGTTTCCACAAAAATTAAGAGAGGGAATTTTTCATCCAGCATACATGAAAGAATCTAGTGATGAAAAACATCCTGAATGCAAACCTGAATCTGCTTAAAATGAGGACGTATCGGTAACTGAAACATTTTAAGTAGAAGAACACAACCTCTGAAGATGAAAGATTGAAGAAAAAACAAAATAATTTCAGATAAAAAGCATTTGATTCAATTACTAGAGAAAAATCAAACATCTGGCATACGAGTCAAACATGTTTTTACCTATCTACAAATGATAATGAAACTGTGGATATTCAAGAAACAATTGAACAATCACAAAAAGTACAATTACAAAAAATTTGAAACAAACAGCCAGCCTCTGTTCCAATCAATAAAAACTGTCGAATGAAAATACCAACATACAAGGTAGACCCAGTGTTAACAGTGAATAAGCTTGTCGTTGAAATTATGAAAATTCAATTTCAAAATAAGGTTATGAAATTATAAACTTAACAGATGAAAGAAGTTCATCTAGTAATCCAACAATAATGGACACTAGGATTTTGAAAGTGACTTAACTTTGATAAGATATCAGAAATGAAAAACACAAAGTTGGAAGTGGTGAAAAGTGATAAAGATCTTGGAGGAAATGAAAAGAAAGAAAAATTTGGTTATTTGTTTTCACACTTCCAGATGATGTAACAGAAGAAAACATGAAAAAGTATATAGAAAAGCATGCAAATTCGAAAACGTGTTTGTTAAGTAATTGAATACTCAGAATTCCAGAATAAATAACCAATCATTTATGATTGACGTCAATCCACTACCACAAGAAACTATCTATGAAACTTAAGTTTTGGCTGTTTCAATTTTAGAAGAGGACAACATTTTCTAGACAATTTACGGAAATGCATGAAACAAAAAAAAATGTTTGAACGCTGGCCTCTCATCCCAAACTGATGAATTGAATATAACGTTGGTGCATATCAACATATATGGTGGTTTTACTCATACAGTATGCTGATGATACTTATTATTATAATATCAGATGATCAATTCGACCACCTTATAAAGAACAGCAGTATAGCATCTAGTGGATTCCTTCAATTTTGTAATGAAAATGTTCTTTCATTGAACACAGAAAAATAATACTTCATGTGTTTTATAAAAAAAACCTGATTATGATCCATTTTTACATATTAATAGTAAATCTATCAAATATGGAAGCCATAATATTTTTATGGTTTACATTCAGACCATAAACTCAACTGGAAGCTTATATTAACCAGGTATCTTCAAAGTTAAGTACTCATTGTCTTACACTGGAAAATTTTAGAGGAACAGTATCCTGGAATGTACTCATGTTTATGAAATATTGATTGACTCAATCGAAAATACAATATGGCTTATTTTTTGGGAAGCTTCCCCATACTTTCGTAAAGCATTCAGTACCCATAGAAAAGTAATCAGACTAATATATATATTTTTTTCAACGTTGTATCAAGAACATTATGCAGAAATATATTCATTAAATTTATATCGCATATAAGAAGAGAGATGATATTCAAGAAAAAATTAAAAAGTTTATTTACATGGCACTAGACAAAAAACTTAAATTCATCAACCATTCTAATTACAGCTTTTTTGTGACTAGTCTGATACGTTTATATAATGTTGAGTAGCAATTTTATTTATATCTAGTATTGAAAAATAAATACTTGATTTCCCTGTCACAAGAGCAGGCTTGCTAGAGGCATATATTGTTTTTTAACTTCCCAATTATGCTCATATTACATAATGGATGAATTCATCAACTTCAGGTGATCCAGAGAAGCAGGGAAATTTGATAAAACAGTTACAAGAACAGCATTACATTCAGTACATGCAACAACTTCAAGCTGCTCAGCGAGAGCCTCTAGATAACAAAAGTAACAATCAGTCAGACAGGGAAGATGTTGATGAACGGGTGAGTATTTTATCATTTCTATCCCAACTTACGAAAACTCTGGTGGAAAATGGCATCATTTTTATTATACGTCTATTCATTCTCACATAAGAAATGAATGAAATATTCAAATTAATTAAAGCATTGTTCAAAGCATCTGGACAATTTTTATCTTGAAGGAAGACAAGTTTTACAAGACACAATTCCTGTGAAGTTCAAAATATCAAATTCGTGAATCAAAATGAGTAAATTTCGTCAATAATAATTTATCCATAACCATATTCCAAAATTATAATTGATGATTAATATTTAATATTATTCAAATTTTACAGTTCCTGAAAACTCATTCAATTGTATTAGTTTTAATTTTTCATATTTACACTTATCATATGTACAATTTTGTCAACAAGATGTTAATTCTTCTTGTAGACAATAAAGATATTAGGTTTGTTAATGTCCTGGAGTATCAGGCACAAGCACATTTGTTTAGAATTGTTAGGTTTTTTCTTAGACTAATTCACGATACACTCATTACGGTATGCTACTCGTTAGTTCCAAACGCGTCCAGTTCGCGCAGATGACTTGAGTGTGAAGCATATCGGGGTTGTAACTTCGTAGACTTGCCTAAATTCAATTTGAATTTCTCATAAGTTCTCTGTTGTGCTGTGAAGTTTAAGAATTATTACAAAATTATTGTCAAGAGTGGTTTTCAAACATTTTTAATTAGCTTTTGTCAATTTAGTGTCGTATTCGAAGCATCAACAATTAAACAAAAATACGAGTAGGTAGGTATATAACTAAGAATGTCTGGTTGTGCGGTTTTTGGTTGTAATAATTACAACAGAGTGACAAAAGGGACCAATATTAAGTATTTTCGATTCCCAAAGAGCAAAGAACTGTCTAAACAATGGATTTCAGCATGTAGGAGGAAGGA
>WOGR01007332.1:0-12470 GCA_015342045.1 Leptinotarsa lineolata | reverse complement strand
CTAACAGATGTTTCCCACTTGATGTCGGCCCTCTTCACCAATACATCTGAGAATGACAATTTGTTGTGAACTTCCATCTCCATTGTACATGTGATGGAAGGTCTCGCGCTTTTGATGTGCTTCAGAAAGGTGTCTAGTTCTGTGTCGTCAACGTATTTCAACCAGATTCGGGGCTTCTTGTGGTCTTCTTCAATGGCCACAGTTTCGAATCACTCTCTTTATATATTAGCTATAACTGGTGAAAGTGGCGATCCCATTGGCAGTCCTCATCTGGCGTAAATAATTCGTCCGTCAATTGGAAATAGCAGTTCCGCACTCAGCATCCTAGTGATTCCATGATTATTTTTTATACGTAAGTTCGTTTTTTCTTCCAGGTCTCTGTCTTCTGTATGATTTGAAGTACTTCTTCGAGAGGAACGTTGATGTGAAGGCTTTTCACGTCTGAAATGATTAATTGATCTTGCTCTGTGACTTCGATTGCCTCTAGTCATTCTTCGCAAAAGATGAATTTTTTCCTTGGTTCTTGGAAGTAAAAATCTGGACAAGTTTTTAGTAGCTGAATCTCTGGAGCTAATGATAGGTCTGAGCGGAACACCCTTCTTGTATATTTTGGGTAGTCCATACAAGTGAGGGCGCTTATTGTGATGCGGTGTTAGCGATGATCTCTCTTTTTCAGGAAAATAGACTTGGTGTTGTTTCAAAGTCTGGTACAACTTTTTTTCAATTGATGCAGTAGGGTTCCATACAATATTCGTGTACTGTCCTCTCTGAAGGACATATTCGATCTTTTATTCGTAGAGATCAGTACCCATTTAGATCAGTAACCTTTTCTTTATATGCAGGTAGGATCTTGAGGATGTTATCTCTACTTTGATCGTTTAAAGCTCTCCGTTCTTCATTCCTGATGTTAGATGTTGTGACTAGAAGTCACAGTATTCTGGGAATGACCTCTGACTCTATGCCTTCAACTGTCAACTACGAACTGCTTTATAAAGTACTTTCCCCGAATAGAGAGGACTGGATCCTCCGGGTGAAGGAAGTATTAAGAGCAGAGAATTATTGGTTCACAGATGGATCAAAAACACCTTCAGGCTCTGGTGCAGGTATTTTCAGTTGCAGACCCAGGACAGAGATATCAACCTGCCTAGGGACCTATGCGACTGTATTCCAAGCAGAAAACTTTGCTATTGAATTGTATGCGGACAGATTGGTAGAATCCACCCTCACCCAGAAAACAATAAAAATTTTCTCGGACAGTCAAGCGGCGTTGGAAGCTCTTGGCTCCTACCGAGCAACGTCTAAATGGGTAGCAAATTGCAAAAAACGACTCTCCTCAATAGGAACACTCAACAAATTTTCTCTGGTCTGGATTCCTGGCCACTCTGGCCTGCAAGGCAACTAAGCTGCTGACTCTTTTGTAAATGAAGGTGCTTCATCGAACCAGAACCTGTCATTGGCATTGCTTTAGACTTTGCCAAACATACATTGAACACCTGGATGGCAAGAAGTTTCAAAGACTTCTGGCAAGGTGTTCATTCACCCTTCGAAGCTTGAAACCAAAAAGTTTTTGGACTTCAGTAGGGATGAACTACGATGTCTAACAGGCCTCCTTACAGGTCACTGTCGTCTGAATCATCATATGCAGAGACTCGGATGTCAGAAGACAGTGTGTGACGCCTCTGTTTGGATTATGATGAAACAGCAGAGCACATACTTTGTGCCTGCCCCGCCCTGGACCGAATTAGGTTTTCAGAGTTTGGTAGAACCACAGTTTTGCCATCTTACCTGAAAGATAACTCACCATACAAACTAATCAGGGTCAAATGGACCCACTCACTTCTAACCTAACCTATATCAACACATAAGGAATTGTTTATATATGATATGATTTTTTGATATCTAGAGTAAATGAAACAGAACATTTGGAAAACTCAGAAATTGTGTTCAGAATTTCTTAAGGCGAGCAGTTTGAGCGTTCATAAAGAAAAATATGATTTTTCCCAAAAAATTGTGAATATTTGGGTCGTTTGATTGACAGATTCTGCACAAAATAGAAAAAAGTATTTTTGCTATAAAATGAGCATCATCACACGAAAATGTTACAGAACTGAAATATTTTTTGCAGATAGTCACATTTTATGAAATTCATTTTCAATACAGCCAGAATTTTTCACCCTCTATTCTCCAATTCAGTTACTCACTCATAAATGTCATTCTGATATATCTGGACAATAAAATTATGAGACCCCTTGTAACATGAATTTCTAAAAACATCACGTTGACATCAGAATGACATTATCGTTCAGGTCGTGTCAGAAAGTCATTACCATTTTCATGTTTTTCAAGAGTACCAAAAAATGTTTTTTGTAGTGACCGATTAGTTGAACCTTTCACAAAATCTTTTTGTGAAGGTATGGATACAACCAAGTCAACAGTTAGGGCCAATTCCAAACCGATGAATGTATTCTATGTCTGGTACACTGAACTATGTAGACGTATGAATTGTAATCCCGCCCCTGCTGTGAAGCCTGCCAAACCTAAGTGTCAAACCGTATTAGAATTTGTCGCTGATCGGCTCAAAGTAGAAGAATGGAACCCTATCGTCAATGCGCTGCGAAACGATACTAGCCTTCACGTAATTAGCATCAAAAGTAGAATAAGTAATTGTCAATTTTTCCATGATATTGACACTGAAGATAAAGCAAGACATATGAAAAGGCGTTTTGGTTCTCTATGGACGGCCTATATCTTACGGCAACTCGTTAAATCAATTTCTTGCTCTCTCAGAAACACAAGTGTCCTTACATGTTTAGAACTAGATGGCCTGCCAATGTTTAGTCAGTATTTGGAACCACTTCTGCAGGGCCTGAAGAAAAATAAAACCGTTAAACAAATTTCTTTCGCAAATTGTCTCATTTATGATAGTGGATGTCAATTAGTATGTTGTTATATAAAATTCACGCCGAATGTGGAAGTTCTGAACCTATCTGGTTGTGGCCTATCGGCAGAAAGTGGTGAACATCTAGCGAAATTGATAAAATATCAGCAAATCAACAGGTACTGTGAAAGTTGGCACAATTCATTGAGATATGAGAACCCACAGTCTGGTGTTATGAGGGGAATCAAAAGAATAACTATCAACTGTAATCCTGACTTTGGTGACGCAGGACTCAAACATATATTGGATGAATTGGAAGATGATTTGTGGATCAAGGCTTTAGATTTACAGCGTTGCGGCATTACTGAAAACTTGTCAAATAGAATCACAGATGTCATACAGTATAACAAATCTTTAGAAATAGTTGACTTGAGACAAAATGAGTTACTCTATATTTCAACAATTGAAAGAGTCCTTCAGTTATTGAGGGAGAAACAACAGTTCGGTCATCAGCCAGAATTTCAATGGTGCAACACTGCTCTTACTTTAACTTGGAATTCTGTATATGAATCAACTTCAAAATTCTCATTCGGGACGAATATTCACAAAACAAAATCTGCACCTGCAAAAACTCATTTTTCAAAAACTAGTACGTTCACTATCGACCAAAATATTCGAAAGTCGAAAACAGTCGAAAATGTTCAGAAAAAAAATGAAAGTAGTAGTGACCTGAAAGTCAAGGAGCTTAATTCAAAATTACAGTTAGAGATACAAAAAAGAAAGGAAATTGAAAAGAGAAATGAAGAGTTGCAGCAGAAACTTGAACTTATCCAGAACACAGTTAAAATGAAACAAGAAAACGGCAAAAAGTCTCTCAAAATAGTAATGGATTCCACTGATTGCAAAACTTCTTCGAAACCAAAGAAATCAATGAGAATTGTCCCAGAATGTACACAACGGAAAAACGAACTTTCGAAAGCCAAGGAAATGAACGGAATCAAAAATTCAAACGGTCTGAAGAATGGAATTAAATATGGGATTGTCCCTAATGGCATTGCAAATGGCTTCAAAAATGGTGTTTCTTCAAAAATTATAAATAGTGCTTGCAAAATTTTCGAAAATTTATTGAAGAAAGACACTTATGTTGAAATAAACGATGATGGCGATTTATTGAAGCACTTCACTGGCGATAAGCAAAACGTATCAATTGACCACGACAATACTTCAGAAATATCCACTGATAGTCAATTATCTTTATATGAATATATGGAACAAGTGAAAAAGAGCCCGCCGGAAAAATATACTAGAACAGAATGTCAGAAGAGATAAATTCCATAATTTTAAGGTGAATTTTGTGTAGAGAAATTAAAACGTTCACTGTGATTGTATCTTCAATGTAATAATAGGGTTTGTGTCAATTCTGTAATTAGTACTTAGAATCAGCCTCCGATATCACAACCAGCATGAAAAATACTTTTTTCATTCAAAATAAATAACTTACCTGAACTTTGTACGAAATTTTCATGGTAATAAATCAATCAGAACATTTCTATCTTTGATTCCAGAACAATGAACTATTGGCAAAAACTAATCAGTTTTGGATTCGAGTGACGTCATTTCACATCGAATACGGCAGACCGCTGAACTGGCGGACTACTTATTTTCAGAAAACATAGCTGAGCTGTTCAAAACTGAAGAACTGTTGGAAATGAGGGGATCAAATTAACCACGAGCTACCAATATGAAACCCTACCCCCCCCCTCATTTTTTGGTATTATCTACTAGATTAAGAATTCAATTATCTGCCTTTTTCAAATTACAGCATATTGAAGAGAATAAAGAAAAAAAGGAAAATGAATAATACTGAAAAATTAAAATAAAAATCTTCATACAAACCAAAGTTATCCCAACACAGTTGTGACACAATATTACCTGTTGTAGATATGTTTGAAGACAGAACTTGGTCATTGCACTTAATTTTGTCGCACATAGCTATCTCTAACTCTAGTACAGCTCGTCAAATATAAGAAGAGGTTTGAAATTTCTGCTCTCTCTCTCTTCAGATTGTACGGTAGAGAGAGAGATCAGAAATTCTCAAACCTCTTCCTATATTTGACAAACTGTAAGTGCGAGTTTGACACACAATGACCAAATCTACTCATCAACGTTACAAGAGCTGAACTTCCTGTAAGTTGCCTTATGATCATTCCTAAACTATAATACTTGGACATTTTCCATTTACCATTAGTAAATATATAGCAGAAATCTTGGGCGAAGGAATTCACTGTGCGTTTAATTTTTTCATGTGCAGTTTTTGGTGGTTTCCCGCTTGTCACATTCGGAAGAAATTCACAGAGTATATCAGGAGCTTTAGTTTCATCTGACGCCAAGAATTCGGCTGAAGAAGGCCAAGGCATTGAAAGTAAACTTTCAAATGTCTGCTGGACATGTCGTCTCAAAATCATTGCAGCTTTTTGTATCCTTCGCATATGAGATGAAGCTGCTTCGAATGCAGCTTCTACAGCTTCTCCAGGTTGTATATGGTTTTTCAATTTGTCTTTCAATTTGTCAGTTTTATAACTCATATTACAAAATTGTGGTGAATGTTCAATCATGAATGACAAATACCGTTCATGAAGCATCGACATGCGTTCAACATTAACATCAACAATTATTCTTTCTTGAACATAATTTTTTGAATTTTCAAATGCGTCTTCGTGGGCATTTTGCTATGTAAGTGACTCACTGTCTATATCAGCATGGGGGCGTCTATCAGGAATACTTGTATATTTCTTACGACATTGATTATGATAGTGCACCTCTCGAGCTATGAAATCAACATCTCTCAGTTTACACAACAAGTTTTCGTCTGCCCTTGCTTCTGCAGCTTCTAAAATGGATATCCCAGCAATTTCAGGTCAACATTTTATAGGTTGTACTCGCTTTGGCAGTACATTTACTAAAATTGGAACGATATAGAGAAGATTAGCATGGCCCCTGCGCAAGGATGACACGCAAAATCGTGAAGAGTTCAACATTTTTCTTCATCGACGGTGTCTCCACCTTGTCGTGGTGATGGAACTTGAGCGCTTTAATGATCCAGAGGGTCATGCCGGCCATATTTTTGCTACTGGTAGGGTCTCTCATGCCGGACGGGTCGACGGGGAAAAGCCGGACTAAGAGAGAGGCCACACCAAGGGAGTGAACCCTTTCAAAAGTCCACAACCCAAGGTGTCAAGCGACCCGTGCTGAAGGATGAATGGCCAGGCGATAAATGGTCTCAAACGGAGCCACCGGGAAGTTGGCGATCTCTCGGCGTAGACAGTCTTAGCGGGGTAAGGGCGCACTGCCCCGCCAGACTAGTAAACGTCCCGACTCGTGGGAACAGCAATGAAGAATATAAAGAAACAACAATCCAAATAGAAGGGGGACCACCAGCCCAGTAATACTGGTAGTACAAGCACGACTGTAGCACAGTCGAGTTTATTCAGACATCATAAGGTTGGCCAAAGCAACTCCATTTCGGAAGCACCGAGAAAGAGGAGGGAAGCAGACACGTCAAGCAGACACAAAGTCGAAGGGGCATATCAGAAGAAAGAGAGCCCGGAGGCTTTACCCTCCTGAAAGCGATACGCTGTAATAAAGCCCAGATGCAGGAACTGGAGAAGATAATGCCTGACTTCTCAAAGAACGAGAAAAAATAAAAGACATCTTTCAACAAATTAAGAAAACAACCAATCGGTTCCAGCGGAAAATCATACAGAAATGGTTGGAGGATAATAGGATGGAAGCGGTAGAAAAAATGCTTCTGGGTGCCGATACACAGACCGACACACAGCCCGAGTACAGGCAGGGAAACACCCAGAACAGGGAAACCAAACAGAGGAGTGGAGAAATAGGACACTGATGCGGATGAAGTGGGAGAGGGACAAGAACGTCTAGCGAGAAAGAGGGATAAATCCGTTAGGCTAGTAAGACACGTAGAGTCAGTTACGAAGGAACTGGCCCAAAAGGTGAACAACAATCCCAACATTTCCAAGCTTACGAAGATGCTCAGCAATATGACCAGTCAGCTGGCAACTATACACCACATGAAAATTCTGTCAAGGGAAGCGGCCATGGGAAGCACACGGAAGACGAATGGAGGACTGGAAACGAACAAAGAGTGCACGTGTGTGTGCACATGCCCAGCCCGGAAGAACTCAGGCCGATCGACGATTTTGTCGACTACAAGAGGGTAGAAAACCTCATATGGGAGAACTAGGTGTTCACTAACACGAGGGTAACCATAGACAATCTATTGGATACGGAAGACGAGGTACACAAGGTCTTCATTGTCGAACCTGATGGCCCTGAAATGAACATAAGCATTCAAAAAACGTTTAAAGAAAAGTTCCTGGAGTTGCCCAAACTGAAAGGAGAAATTGAAACCATTGAACAAATGACCCGAGTATGGGTATGAGCTCATACTTCTTTTGTAAAGGAATCCATTTTCGATTTCTATTGCAAAAAATACAGCTATCACTTGGATATATATTTCCTGCTGAACCAGATCTGTGTGTGCTTGGACGTGGATGGATCACTGTCATTGCCCCGCACTCGTTTTGTAATTTTTGAGACGTTTGTAAATTTTTTATGACACCAGCGATGATAAAAGTCATAATCTGTATTGAGAACCAATGAAACATCTTTACATATCAAGTCTTACTCCAACATAGTCACAAACTTTTTGAAATTATTGGGCCGAAAATGGCCTTAGTAAAGTGTCTGATTTGTTTTAATTAGAATGAATAATGCATCTTTCATTTATTTATTTATTTAACGGCAAAACCAATTCACAAAAACATATTTCACAAAGTGTGACGAACTACAAAGAATTTTTGAATGCTTATGTCTGATGTCTACATTACAATTTACATTTTACAAAAAATTTTGCGAAGTGTGAAATACAAAATAATAATGAATCCAACTACATTAATGAAAGATGAAACAAATATCATACTCACAAAGAAAAAGATGTAACAAATCTGGTAGTTACAAAGAAAGTGGTAAGGTATAGAAAAGCTTCGGAAACGCTATAGTCTTTTCAATTAATTCTTAAAAACCTGAAGTGACACATTAAACAGATCTACGTTATTATGATATTGATTTCCCAGCTTCAAAATACGAGGAATCGGACTGTTCAAAGCATGTAATATTGATGCTCCACCTCATTTTAAACTTAAAGGCTTTTCATCAGTCATTTTTAAAGTTTATCTGAAACAAAAAAATGTTATTAAAAGCAAAGAATTTAGATATATTGAATATTAGGTAGTTTTCATGATTTTTTCGTGTTTTTCCGGGATATGCTGTAATTCACAAGTGGCAAACACCCGAAACCTTCAAGTGCATTTCGATACAAACAAAAAAATGTATGTGTCGAAAGTTCCCACGGTGGGGAGGGGGGTACACACCAGCCTTCCCTCTAAAATGGATGAGTTTGCTGAAGAGACAACAAATTGGCTAACTCCTTTAATCTATCCGCTTGTTGTTGCAGGAATCGGACTGTTCAAGCATGTAATATTGATGCTCCACCTCTTTTTAAACTTGAAGGCTTCTCATCAGACATTTTTAAAGTTTATCTGAAACAAAAAAATGTTATTAAAAGCAAAAAATTTAGATATATTGAATATTAGGTAGTTTTCATGATTTTTTCGTGTTTTTACGGGATATGCTGTAATTTACAAGTGGCAAACACCTAAAACCTTCAAGTGCATTTCGTTACAAAAAAAAAATGTATGTGTGGAAAATTCCCACGGCGGGAAGGGGGGTACACACCAGCCTTCCCTCTAAAATGGATGAGTTTGCTGAAGAGACAACAAATTGGCCCACTCCTTTAATCTATCTGCTTGTTGTTGCAGGTAATGTGACTAGCTGATAACTAGCCGATGATAGGTGTATCTGGCCAGCTGAACTGTATCATCTGTGTAGAGGGCCAACTCACTGAAGTTGTTTTCTTGCTTCAGCCTGTCTGCCGTTCACACCGATAAGAAGTGTGGCGAAAGAACTGCGCCTTGAAAGAATCGTGATTACAGAAGTCGCCTGGTGAAGAGTTTTTCTCCTTCTTTGCTAATTGCTCATTTTGGCGACGAGTCCGTCATATCAGACTTTGTCCATTACCTTGGAGGCATCGAGGAATATCGCTGCAGTGTGGTAGTCTTTACCCAGGTTGAAACTTTCAATCGCATAGTTGCCATTGTAAGGACATCTAGTTCCGTCGAGAGTTTCGGTCTCACAACCAATTTGCTAGTTTGGTAAGATTTTAAGTTTTTCATTATGGTGGTACGGTAGAAAAGTATTCATGGAAAATATTCTCATACATTTTATCTGAAAAACAATTACAATTTCCATAATTGATTGCGCTTCCAAAACCAGGAGCTCAAATAGCTCAAGATATAACCAGCAAACTATATTTTTTATGATTTATTTGTCGTAGAAAAAATTATTCTGCTTAGATATTTATGTCCACCTGGATTCTGTTCATTTCCTGTAAATAGTCTATTCATAAACTGAATAGATATAAGGCATACGGTTTTTTTAAGGAAGAGCAGAAGCACTACAGAATAATCCTTAAGACGCTCTAAGAGCGGTACTTGTGCGAAAGTAGTGATTCACATTGGATCTGAATCGCTGGAGATTAAATCTACTAGAAAAAACGTTCTCCGGAAGTTTATTCCACATGAACGCATTTCTTCAAATGGAAGAGTTTTCAAACAGCGAAGTGTGTACTGTGTACTGAGTGAACTTCAAAACCATGAGCAGCCACAGTCCTTTGCATATTTCTGATATGCATCGCTCTTGGTGGAATCAAATGTGCCAAGTCCCTTTAACACTTTCCATGAAAGTATCTATAAAAGAGAGACAAATCTCTAACCTTTTTTCGATGTTCCAGACTATTAAGATTGCAAGTTGTGTTTGCGTCTCCAATAAGGCAGATAGCTCTTTTCTGTATGGAATCTAGCAGCTTCAGGGTATGTTAAGAGACGGAGCTTTATACATGAGAACAATACTCCAAAGACGGTCTGATCTGAGCTTTATGAAGCATCAAAAATTGCTGAGGTGTGTAGTTTTCTGGTTCTGAATAGTGTTCCAAGCTTTTGAGAAGCAGCTCTTGCAATCCCGGCAACATGATCGTGCCAAGACATATTAGTGTCCATTTTACCACCCAACAAACTTATCGAAGCAGAAAGCTGAATTGTCTGTCCTGACATTCATCTTTCTGGAGAAAACCGGTGCCCGAGTTTCCATGGCATTGAATTAAACCTGATTACTTTCACACCAAATGGAAATTACTTACACATCCTCTTCAAGATATGCAACCTCCTACGGCCGGTGAAGATGTGCATTTGCAACCGATGTCTTGTTATCCAAATGGAATCACGAGACAAGTGTGCTGTCGTCAGCAAAGTAATATATTGGATTCTTCGTTTTTCCCAATAAGTCGTTGATGTACAATAAAAATAGGGTTGGAGACAATATGGATCCCTGGGAAACACCAGCATTGATTGTAAAAGTATCTGAGAGATATCCATCGACGGCCACTTGCAGGGAACGTTCTTTCAGAAAACATGAGACTCATACACAAAAATGGTTCGACAAGCCATAGCATCGAAGTTTGATTAGCAAACCCTCATGCCACACACGGTCAAAAGCCTTATAAATAACAAGCGCAACAGCTCGAGACTATCCATGTTTCTCGATTGCGTTATTCCAAATATGGGTGACGTATGATAGAAGGTCGCCTGTTGATCTTTGTTTCCGAAAGCCATATTGATGGTCGCTCAAGATGTTGAAGCCTTCCAAATATTCAAGAATATGGTGATTCACGGCTTTCCCCATGATTTATGATATCACTGATAGCAAAGAGACTGGTCCTTAGTTATTTGGAAGATTCTTCTTGTCCTTTTTTGGGAATATGCTGAACGCGAGCAAGGAAAAACACTTTGTTGTGAGACAGGTTGAAAAGTCTGCAAAATAGTGGTGCGAGTTTATTTGCGCACTTTTTGAGTACGATGACAGGCACTTCATCAGGACCAGACGCCTTGTTGATATTGAGTCGTTTCAGAATTTGCCTGACCAGACGTTATCGAAATGTTATTTCTGGCATTGTGGATTCTAGTGTGGGATTAGTGGGTGGTGTCTTTTCCAGAAAATCGACTGTGTAGTAGGACGCAAATTGTCCAGCTAGTAGATTTGCTTTTTCTATGGCTGTTGTTGCAATTGAACCATCCACTTGTGTTAGTGGTGAAATTGTGGATTTTGTGAAGTTTCGATTAACAGTTTCAGCTACCGACCAGAAAGATGTAGACCCGTTGGGATTGGCAAGCAGTTTATCCCTGATTCTCTGATTGTGAAGTTCTTTGCTTTCATTTATCCTAAGTTTGCAGCTGTTGCGAGCATTGACAAACCTTGTTTGGTTTTCGGTTCTGGGATTTTTGCGCCACTGCCGGTAGGCGAGAATTTTCGAGACGACAGCTTGCTCGCAATTTTTATTGAACCAAGGTTTGCCGTTAGAAATTCGTTTCATTGAAAAAGGAATGTATGCGTCCATGGATGATACAATATCTTACGTGACTTCAGAAGCACGAGTTGATGGATTTTCAGAGCTGAAACAAACATCTAGCCAATGAAAATTTCGGAAATGGTCTTGTAGATTCTCCCACATAGCTTCGGTAGTGGTACTGGCTGCTTCCGCTTCATAGGTCGAGTTTTTCTCTCTTGTATCATTTTTATAGATGTTGTCCACCTTTTCAATAAAAATTGAAACATTTTCTTGTTCATTAGCTTCAGTAGTGATATTGGCTACTTCCATTTCTTCAAGTGAACTAGTTGAATTTTTATCTTCAAACTTCGACTTTTCCACCCTCTGTGCATATCTTGCATATTTTGTTCTTTTACTGTACACTGTAGCTTCGATTGACAACCAGATTCTTTAGACCCTTCAGGTATAGATTCCATAGTTTCTAGGGATATATTTATAACTGGCAATATTGTAGTCAGTTCAGTGGTTTGTGTTGTAGCATTATTCATGTTAACTGGTGTTATTTTTTTTTTCATTTTGGAATTTTCTTGCTCCGCCTGAGAATGAACATCAGCAAAAACTATTGTGGCCTGATCTGTTGTCTTCTTACCTTCGAGGTTTGTGATTTGGACTTCAAGTTTACGATCGCTGTCCAGCAGTAGCTTCACCTTATTTAGTAGATCGTATTCCATATCAATTGCTTCTTCATTAAACATCCTATGTTTTTTGGTTATTGTTTCAATTATGTCGTTTTTCATAATGAGTTCACTTTCCAGTTCATCAATAATATACTTTTCAGTTTCATACTTATGAGAGTCCAAAATCGGGTCATTATTTTCACTGATGTTACAGTTCTTACAGATTATTTGAAAACCATCTAAGTAGGTAACGAACCTAGTTCTTTGCAAACAACTGGTATGAAATACCCCGGAACATGTTTAAACTTATTTTATATTTTATTCTCACGTTAGTTAGTTCTCCATATTTATATATTTTGTTACAAGATATATAATCTCATTATTGTAGTTGTCC
>WOGR01007331.1:0-12470 GCA_015342045.1 Leptinotarsa lineolata | reverse complement strand
GATAATTTAAAGTTCAATTCTTCAATAATTCAACAATTTGGGACTATGAAGCAGTGACCTATATTATCTTTGACCACCGATGAAGGTTATAAAATTAAAAAGATGTTTTATTGGACAAGAAAAGTAATACTCCTTCCAAATCATGGCTTCCAAAACATGTCACAGAATATTTCACAAAAGAAATAATGGGTCAATGTTCTTGGGATTATCCTTTTGGTAAAACCAGCTCACTGATCTGATTTCAGATTGAATATAACTTTTGGCTTGAAAAGAGGTCTACATGAATCAGTATGACGTAGATTGTAAAGCAAACGAATTTTTCGTTTCTGAGCAACAGAGACCCTTTTAATATTTGTTGCATCTTCCCATACGACCACATCATAAGAAGATAATTCACAAGAGCATAGTAAACATCTAACTGCACATAAGATATCTTGCTCTTGAGGAGGTGATAAGTGGCTTTCTCGCTGCACCGATCCCATACTACAGGAAGATTAAAATGTCCTGCAAGGACATTTGGAAACAAATATAATAAACTGGAATATTTAACAATGTATACCCTTTTATACCTATACAACCACTGTCGGTGATAACCGACGGCTCTCAATTACTTTATTACCTGAAATTCATTTACCTGTGACAATGTGGGTACGCTAATCTGAAAACCGGCTAGTAGACCAGGTCAATTTGATCATTTAGTAGGTTACATCCCCAATGCTTATGTTTATGAGTTTCCAAGGAATTAGAATAATTGAGTTTATAAGGGTTGAAAACTAAGCAGGCAAGGGTTGAAAACTCAATTATTTGGAATCCTTGTAAATCCATAAACATAGGCATTGACCAAATTGACCTTGTGTACTCGCCAGTTCTCAGCTTAGCGCATTGTCACAGGTAAACAAAATTCAGTCATTGAAGTTATTGAGGACCATCTTCGGTGAGGGTGTTCATCGTTAATCATTTCAGTGTATTGTATTCGTTTGAGAATGTTCTTGTAGGACGAAACTGCAGTTAGTTACAAATACAAGTGGAAAAACACAGAAAGCACTGATTCTCATCTGTACACTTAGGATCAGATTCTCTGGTTTCTTCAAGGGCTCGCGAGTTGCTGAGGAAAAGGGGTCCATCAGGGCAGAGCCCGCATTACCTTGACAAGACTTTCTACAACGGTACCTGAAGGTACCGTTAGTGACACTGAGTAGGCTCAGGTCATACGAGTATATCACATTGGCCACACTTCAGGATGAGACCATTATTTAGGAGGAATCTATCCTCCACCTGATGACATTTCACACGACAGGAGGATTCCAACAACGCCCCCCCCCGCTATTGAAGCATTCAAGAAGTTATGACGAAATTGTTGTCAACATGACACTGAAAGTATACAAGTGTATCAAGGCTCAGAATTATACATAACACTAACTAATCACTGGCAAAATTTCAAAAGTAACAAAGTCGATGTAAATATTTTTCATCATGATAAATGAAACAATTATTCAGTATCAAACTCCCTGATCGTATCACTATCCCCTGATATATTCCGCCCTCATACCAATTCTATTCCGTATCGATTTGGAAATATATGTGAAACGAATAACATCAAGTCGATATAATTTTGTGTTGATAGAGTCATGAATTGTCACAACGTTTTTTATTTTGTAACGAAACCCTCTTTGACCATATACAACTTTTATTCGATGTCCAATAAAAATAGTTTTATAACCTACATCGCAGGCATTATTACATGCGGTATAATTTATTGGTTTATATTACACTAAATCTTCATTCCATTGGCCGACTTGTAGCCGTAACAAATACCCCAATATGGTGTTCTAGTTCATTTTAACAAGTCACTATGGAACTCTGTTGGCTCTTATCGATACCCGTAATGGTTCCAAAGGGACTAAAGACATCGTTCATAATCGACTGTAAATTATTGTTTAAATTAGATCGACTACCCTCATGTCATTGAGTGATGGAATATGGCGTATATTACCTGTTTAACCAATTGAAAACCAATTTCTGTGTTGGCGATGGATGCATTTAGTTTTCATAAAATAGATTGGAAAATTAATTTCTGGTATTGATATAATGAAAATGCTGTTGAAAAGTTGGAACGTTTAAAAAAATCTGAACGAATGATACATGAATGGTGATATCAGTAGGTGGAATTCTCTGTAGACTTATGAATCGATATGAGAGGAAATAACATTTATCCTGCAAGTATCAAATCAGTTATTTGTTATTTATCGAATCAAAAAATAAATGAATGTGATATAATTGGATACTCGATGAAAATTCAAGATAATGCATATGATTGACACATCGTTGTGAAATTTTTACCAAACGGTTCACAAAACCGCAACACGTGTTTTACTATACACAGACGTGTTGATACTGAATCACACCTGGTGAGTGTTTCTCATATTAATGATTTCAAATATGACAACTTCAACTATGTATTTGATGAATGATAATTTTACATTCTTGGAACTCAATATGAAATGAAATGAAACTACATGAGTCAACATATCAATCTTATATTTCTATAGTACGTGGGCATACTTGAAGACTGGATTCAAATCAAATTATCTAAATGAACAATTCTTCCAGGCCAGTAACAACTCAACTACACAAAAGGTTTATGAACTGGCACTTATCAGATGGGGCGATGACAAACATGTTGTTGTACGTTCGCTTCTGCCTAGTCCGAGAAATGATACTCTGGAAGGAATTCAATTTCCAATTAATGGAAATCATCGACTCCAGGTTGATGATAGACACTATTTTGCACTGACGAGTGGCCAAACAGCCCGAAACCCGTCTGCAAGTGTGTTCCAATAATTTAAAATCAATTCCGGTAGTTGTATCGCCAACAGCGTATGCAGGAATCACTTATGTGAAGAATCTTGCACTGACACCTGTCGGATATAATCTACCGCCCTTCATGGTATCAGTCAGGGGTGTAGTTGTTTTTTGATAGGTTTCAGTACATAAACCTTATGTGAAAGTGATTTGAGACTGCCCTGAACGAATTGTTCATTCAGCATTATTCATATCTCCAATTTCAGCAATAGGAAAAAAACTACCTACTGAAGAATAATCGTTCAATATTATTTGGTCATCGAGTAAATGTTCCCAAGTTTCGAATCAAGTGATTGCTGAACATTTCAAAAGATTGATTGCTTCAATATGTTATAGATCATGATTGTGATTGAACTCATGCTTCTCTGCCAAAATATGGTATGCAAATGTAAAATTGTATTTCAGCCACAATTCGTTATGGTGACTACAATCGAAAAATTCATCACTGAACTCGATCGTGAAAAATAAGATGAACAGTATAATTCCGTTGAAATCAACCAAGCTTTCGCGTATTTTTTGAAAATGATTTTTTATTTTTGTAATATTCGTTTCATGAAAAGGCATCAAAAACATGATGGAACTGAATATAGTTTAGTTCCCGAAAAAATAAAGTTCTCCAGTAGAAACCCGAGAATTCTTCATGAGATTATAGCTAAATCTGAGTTATATGGTGAAGAAAACCATAAACATAATCAAGTGATGAAATTGATATATCTAGTATCCAAATGAAAACAATTGTTTTCTGAGCTTTCATATAAAACCAAGAAGAGACAAGATGATATTTTTGATAAAGCAAATGATTTCATCTATATGGAAACAAAGGCAGTGACAAATCTATTCAATGATTATCTCATTGATGAACCCAAAGATATTGTTGATAAAATAGATCATAATGGCACAAATTTCGACTTCTTTTTTCGAAACGTGAAAACCAATTCTTAGCTCATGCATCCTCTCACCATTTATTCGAGTAGGAATTTATGACATACTACGATGAAAACTGGAAAATGAGATATTTTCAGGTGATTTTGGAATACCGGTTATTCTTCTGAGAAAATCACTATACGTTTCATTCAAACCATTCCTTTTTTGATAAACTCATATTTTTCCACATTTCTCTTTCCTAACATGCTACAAACTAGTAAAATTGCACCGATATTGAAAAATGAAAGAATAGGTGAACAAATGCAGGTCAGTACCTCGCACTCAATTTTACTATAAAAAAGCTACTGTGATAGCGAAAGATGTCGTGATATTTCTTGAATACAGTTTGTGGAGATCGAATCGTAAGCTGTAGTTTATGAAATAACTATGGATCTTTATCAAGTTACGTCCTGATCAATCAGAAAAAATGAAGAAAATATGTTGGTCAAATCAAAAAAACATTTTCCCAAGGGAACAAAAACAATTGAAGAAGTATTCCAACTCCACATTTGCAAATCATGTTTTGGCATAAGGGTGAGAGTTCAATCACGACTGTGAACATTTATTTGATAGATAATGTTCCTTCCAAATGTTTTTCCTGATGTAGAAACTACTAATTAGTAGTTCTCACTGGTAGTGAGAACTACCAGTGAGTTTGAGTGTGGGTAGTTAGTAGAAGTTATACAATTACAATTATTAATAAATAGGAGGCAGAAAATCAATAAAATTCAGATAGTACCAACACGTCTGAAGGAGCTGAAAGATATTGGAACACATAATGCGGTTTGTTGATTTGAATTAAACGGTACCTAAATAAAAAAAAAATTATTGGAAAAAAATCGGGTTTCTCTCAACCAGGTGTCATCTCTGTACGAACGGCAAACCATACAAGTCGGAACTTGTTCAAGGTAAAGATTCACGAGATTGAATTACGATTTTTTGCTTGTCAACAAATTCATACGAACTTCGTAACAGGTTAAGAAGAAAGTCTCCAAGTACAGTTCTGATGAATTTCAGCAACCTCTTTTTCATCGTATAACATGGTATGAACTACATCGAGTGCACATTATTTCATTTTGTAGGCCTTATTTGCATACATACATATTTCATTCATTTCAGTAATTATTAAAAAAATGGACTAGAAATATATGTACCAGAAAACAATGAAGGTAGTATGACTGTATTTTATATTGTCATGGTATGTCACGCGATTTTGCCTGACTACTGGTTTATTATGAGGAGATAGCATCTCAAACCGCTCAAACTCGATAGAATGCTGCCGTTGAAATTCATACGTACAACGTTTGCCACCTATCAACATGTTGAGAGAAAGTAGTCCATTATAACCTGCTCAACATCTGAAATGTAACTCCCGAAGGAAACAAATTGGAATGAATTCATTAATATATTTCGACTGAAAAAATTCTGAAAAAATTAACAGGAATATGAGGTGGACTAATTTTTACAAAGTTGAGTATTTCAGAGAATATACACTTGAATGAGTTGAATTGAGATGGCTGACTTCTAGCTGCTTTGATTCAGGAAATATACCGGAAAAATTTACATTGAAACAAAATGCTGCATTTTCATCATAGGAAGTGATACGAAGACTATCAAGTGGATTTTTCTTCCATTTGCTTAGTCTATTTTGAACTGGGAAAATGAGTTCCATGACGATTGAGCTCCTCATCACCCTGACAATGCTTTCTACTACGAGAGGGCGTTCGGTAGCTCGAAGGTTCCATTTGTGACACTAAGTAGGCTCTTGGTTCAGAGTCATACATCAAAGTATAATAACATAAGGTGAAATGAATTTTTGGAATTTTCATATAATGAAAATGGAATACGAAATCTATCCAAATCGAAATATCAACTGTGATTCTGGAATATTGTGTGTCAGTACGATTGGCAAACATTTCAATAGCATCTTTCGAATATGCAGGATGTGACCGCAATTTCATTAAAGTTACCGATTCCTATTAAACCGAGCTGTCTGTCGATCAATTCGACTGTTCTGATTAGACTTCGATACTGTAGTAATTGAAACATATGTATATTTGTATACAGAGTGTGCACAATAAAGTGTCTATCATGGGGACCTCAAAAGTTATTAACGATATGGAGATATGTTATATAAACCTTGATTTACCGATTTCAAAAATTTCACAAGAAAGATTCCTATTCTCATAAGACTCAATTTTGAATAAAGAATTCTCTGAAATCATCTTTATTTTTTCCATATGGCTCATGAAAAAGTACAACCTGATATTCAATACAGCATTATGAATACAAAGGTGTACGAAACAATATTATTTAACATTATTCAAATCGGAAAAATGGGTTTTTATTGAATTTCAGGTAAGGTATCATTGTACTTTTAGGATATCGACAAATCCTATACAAATTTATTTTGTCATAAAGAAAATAAAGTCTTCTAACTGGTTGAAAAAAATATCTAACGGAGGGATTTTTTTTATAGATTTTTCCAAATGAATTCAATCTTCAGCGATTCAAATCCAACGTGAATCGGTAGTTTCGCACAGGCACCGCTTTTAGAGTCCCTTAAGGAGTTTTCTGTAGTGCTTGGGTTTTTTCCTTTTTTCGGTTTTTTTGTTCACCCACTGTCAAAACCTGCGTTGAAACTCGAATAAAAGTATCAGGTATAAGTGATCAAATTCAGTCTTTGGAGAATTGATGATAAACGAAGCTCCTGAACCTTTGATATCTTCACCAAGATTTATGCATTGTGTTTCACTGTAGTTGTCACATCAAGGTAACTATTTGGAACCAGAGTCGAAACCTGGACCATATGTCTCATCGGTGGTGATAGGCGGAACCACGAATGCATTGCTGGAGTCAATTGTCGTTGCTCTATTGGAGGTAAACAGAGCTCTCCAGGGCGGCCAGTTGCGAAGTCAAACTTTGACATCAACCGCCAAAGAAGTTCCATACTCATATTTAATATTCATCCCATGTACTTGTAGACTACACCAATAAAATTATTATTGTATCAGAATCAAAAACAACAATGACCATTCACAAACACGTACCCAAGTTATCATGAGCTTTGTATTCATATACCTGCAAGTTATTTTTTTTGATACTCTTCATTTCAACCTATTAATTCACATCATTGAATTTCATAGCGGATGTTTCTGCATTTTAATTAAAACTCCAAGCTCTTATCTCCATTATGACTATAAAATTATGTAAATAGCATATTCACTCGAGAAAAAAGTAAGAACTAATTTCAGATATTAAAGTTGAGCGTGTATATCAAAAAGTAATTTTGGATGATTGAGAATCATTTTCATAAAAAGAACGGAATGGGAATTCGTCTCATCATTCAATGATAATAGTAATAAAACTCAATTCCAATATTCAGAAATGGGTGACAGTTTTAGAAATAATAAATAACTGTCTATCATGAAATTGTGCTTGAATGTAACTAAAGCCAAATCTATTGAACGGTTTTCTTATGGTGTTTTCTTCGTAAACACCTAATGTTGGGTGAAAATTACTTTTTTGTGTAATTGATGACTTGTTTATCTCGTGGAAATTCATGATCACTTCAATGAAATGAATGAAAACACTTTTTGTCTAATTTCCACCAGTCATTTCATTTTTATGACTTGTTTTGGGTTTTACAACTTCAAGAATCATAACACAAGATAAGTACAAATGATCTCAAAATCTTACACATATGAAATGAAGGATAGATAATGAATTTGTTGGAAACCTTGGTAATTAAAAATCCGAAATATACAACCCTAAACGAGCAACTCGATTTATGTTGGTTTCCACTCTTGAATTTATAAGTTTGACAACCTGGTAGTTTCCAGTGTTGAGTTTTCATTGTAGACACCCCTGTTGATTCAATTACCTCCTCATCAAGCTTACCTACAAACTCCCTTCATAACGACGTTTTTAGATTTTTTACTTATTAATGGGTTAGATCCCAAAACCTGTCCTAAAAATAAAATAACCAGTGGCAATTAGAAAAAAGTTTTTTCATTCATTGATTTGAAGCAAAGATCACTAAAATATAATAGAGAAGATCGCACTTGCCCTATTCAACTGCCCTGCTTGGTAGCTGAACTTGAAGTTTCACTTGAATATGGCAAGTGCGATCTTGCGGAAACGTCGTGATGGTATTAAAGACGAACAGATGTACAATCTGGATATCAATTTAGCATGTGATATCATCTGTAAAGAACTTTGCCGAAACATGACATAAAATATTTTTGATGAAATACATGCCCACTACTGATTGGTTTCTGTAAGCCAGTAATACGCTTCTAGTATGTGATAGAATTGGCCTATACTTGATAAAGCTTATTTTTTGAATACAAATAAAAGTGGTAAAAGAACATACGAGGTTCCATTTCTCATTTCTCATGATGATCTCCTACCACATAGTAACGACTACATCCATCAATTTATTCAATTGAAACTTTTTTCGTAATTCGGCTAACAACGCTGTTAGACTTCCTTACACTATTGGGCCTTCCTGTAAGTTGATTTCCTGAGTGTACAGGTTGTATAATGTACAATCACTTCTCCTACCGCTCCTCGTGAATCCATCGAATGATGGGAACTATATAATAATGATGATAACGATATGAACAGCATATAAAACGAAACGAATGTGTTTCACATTCATTTACACATAATTGCTGACATAAAACGCAAAGTTCAGTAGCTCACTACATATAACGTAGTGAGGTCCTGCTCTACCACTAAACCTTCTACCCTACTATTATTGAATACTTGGATAACATCTATCAAGTGAAGTCTCTGATAACACTAACTTAACCTACCTTATCCAAACTGCACCTACAAGACCTTACACAAGAGTAACTAACTGTCAATATATTCAAGAATGTAAACTTTCACGACCAAAAATAACTATATGGAAGCTATTTTCCGGGTTTTCTGGCCGTGGTCTGCAGGTTTCAATGCCTGGCTTCTCGTCTATTGCTGCGGTGAACATTTCCGAAGGCGATGTGGTAACGGTCGCAATACCCGAGTTGGTGCTCTGTTTCTTATTTCTGTTGTATCCACCGCAGTTACTACTATTTCAGTACTGGTCGCTCTATTTATATCGTTCTTTATTGAATTAACTATTCGTGTACGTGTACCTCCAAGGACAGGTACCCCTCATTGATGTTCATTGTCTTCTCTTTTTTATTGAAATTATCCATATATTTTTGGATCTCTATTACCTCTCTATATATTCTTGGGTAGTAGTTTTGGGTACTGTCGAGTATCACCATGTCTTCGAATGAGATAATGTGTGGGTACCTTCTTCGTTGAGAGCATGTTCGGCTACATAAATGACGCCTTTGTCTATGTTGGCCAAGCCTGAAAGCCTTACAACTGTCATCTTCCGTTTATCTAACGCCACCACTGTCAGGGGAACCCTTACTCCTCCAAACTCTTCCCCCCACCTCGTGCAACTGACGCATGAAGCCAGTCACACGAGGGGATGCAATCAGCGGGGTAGAAGACACATTTCTTTATTGACCCAAAAAACATAAATACATACTACAGTAATTCTTAGTAACAATAGTATCTGATCTAACCCCCTCAAATCAAAATCCTTTCACCACCCGTATACCCCAAATATAGTAATAACATTTATCAGTTGAGAATACCGGAGTTGCGTACTAAATACCAGCCCAAAGACATGCCCCGACTGGATCAGCAGCAACCATTCCTCAGTATCTGTTGAATGCTGGTAAGCTGGCAGCTTACTCGACTATCTCATCCTTCACCACACCTTCTACTCATTCATTAGCCATTCTTATCCAATCATTACGTTTCCCATTCATATCCCTCAGTGTCGTTTGTTCGTACGCTCCATATTCTCCTTCCATTCACGTCACCTCGTTCTGTCTCCATCCATGCATCTCTCTATCAACCTGGGCCAGGAACTGCCATACTTCACCACACCTTCAGCCCATTTATCAGCCATTCTTATCCACTCATTCCGTTTCCCATTCATATCCCTTAGTGTCATTCGTTCGTACGCCCCATATTCTCCTTCCATTCACGCCACCCCATTCTGTCTTCATCTATGCATCTCTCTATGAACCTGGCCATTCTCTTCACATTCAGAGTCACACTCTCTCTGTCCATTCCTCTTGTCGCTTCTTCATGGGCTTTCCTGTTGCCAATATTGTTGTCTTCATCACCTCTCTGCCAGACTATCTGGGTACGTGTCCCCCTTACATTACTTTCCTCGACCATACATTGAATCCTCACTACCCTTTTATTCTTCACTTTTCCCGTTCTGATTCTCTCCATTGCCATGGAAAAATCACTAATCACTTCCACACCATCTTCCGTACTCCATGTGCCAATCAACCTCTCGGTCGCAATCAACTCTGCCTCATTCACACTGCCCTGTCCGGAGATTCTCTCATTCCCCGTTATCTATTCATTCTCTCCCCTTTTATACGCCCATTCTCTCCTCCTCCATTCTCGCTCCAGCATGCACATACACCTCATTCATTCCTTCGTCCCCCCTTCCTACAGCAACTTACCTTGCATCCACGGGAATATCCTATCTGCCCCTTTCACCCTGTTCTCAATCTTTCTTGCCCCATTCGCTCTCTATTCTTGGTGTCTGACCCTCGCTTCAACGTGGAGCGGCTATAGCCGATTTGTCGGTATGTTGGAGGCGACAGTTTCTCTTGTGTTTGGAGAGACGGGCCCCTATACTTCGTTTCGTGGTTCCAATGTAGACCGCAGCTACATGGAATCCGGTATACCCCTGGCATTGCTAGAGGTTCTCTAGGGTAATGACCTGAGACTCTCCCTGATGGTTTTCGTTGGCCTAAATATTGGTTTTACGTCGTGCTTTACTAAGATCCTTCCGATCCGGTCTGTGACATTTTTGGCATAGGAAAGGAAAGCTTTTCTCTTGACAGGCCTAGCTGATTACTCCAAGGGGAATTTGATTTGTTAACGTGTTTGATCAATTTCAACAAATTGAAGCTACATGGATCAGATATGAATGTAAAACCAATCAGAAGAGTCGAGAAATACTCTGTTAACTAAAGGTACACCAGACTTGACCTTTTGTTAAAAGTAAGGAAATCTTTTTTATGAACTTATAATGAGAGGTATTTATAATATCTGAGGGTGATGCATTCAGGATACTATATTATAAGAGAATAACGTTTGAATAAGCTTGAATTGTGTCGTGGAATATGGATTCGATTTTTCTGTCGGATACTTACAGAGTGAATTTGCGGCCGCAATGCTATTTTGTTATATGAAGATATTCAGGTGTCTTTTCCATCAAAATTTTGTGAGAGGTGCATGCACTATGGAGAAATATTCTATTCTTCATATTCAGCTAGCCGAGTTCCTTGAGTTCAACCGATACATGGGGATATCTTTTCAACCCGTTTATGAATCTAGTACACGAATTCTGAATTTTTGTAATCGTGACTCATCTTTTACAAACAAGGACCACTCAATCACTTCACAAATCAAAATAATATTTCAGAAAGTCCCATACTTGATTTTATTTCATTCTGTTTCAACAGAAAGATCATTTCACTCAATAATGTCAGAGATTTTCTTGCATTAAAACTTTCTTTGCTGCTTGAGATCGGAAATAAGAAGAGATTAGCTCATAAAATATTAAGATACAGGGATGTTTCCAACTTGGAAAAAGTATATTCACCTCGAGAATTCCCAAAGCACAGAGCTGAAGAAAGTAAACAGATTTTACAGAAAAATCTCATTAAAATTTCACAAGCAGTGTTGTTCACAATATGATTTAGGAGACGACAATTCCATAATAGCGTGTTAGGTTTGGATGCCTGTTGATCTTTCCATATTTCATATTTAAAAGAACAAAGTGATTCTGTATCTGCTTTGACATCTTACAATTTGAGTCTTGGTTTTTCCAGAAAGATCAGAAATGTTATCAAAATATTGATTATATATTACCATTTGTAAAAATTGTGATCCTGCATTTCAAATATTGTGAAGTTGATGCATTAATAAAGAGGACTCTCCATGAGATTCAGTGAATTTTTTCTTGGGAAATAATTATGTTGTTATTGTTTTTCATAAAAATGTTATCGCTCACCATTTCAGTCATCATTCTAGTATACCGTTTTTTCAAACATTTAAATTAATTCAAAATAGCGTGGCAAAACTGATATTGACATCAAATAAAGAAAGCGTAACATACGCATCTCGTGCTAGAGTTATTTGTACATGAAACATTGGGGTCGCCATTTCAGAAAATCATTTGGTAGTAGGAGAAGGTGGGGTATAATGATACCTTTAAGGGAAAAACGTAACTGTGGCTAAAGTTGAAGGCAAAATTGCAAGAGTTCTTTTGGTGGAGGTAGTGAATTTACTAAACTTTGTAACTGCATACTTATTTTTTACTATATTTATGTTTTCTTGTTTTAGAGGTTTTCGTTAAAGTTTAGTGGAGGATCATTTTATTCCCACCTACGTATGAAATGATCCCTGGGGTAGGAGTAAAATAATCCCAGGGATCATTTTATACCAAAAGGTGATAAACATTAATGAAATAAAAAACTCAGCTATTTATTTTAATCATGTATTGTTCATAAAAGTTTAGGTGAACTACATGAAACTTTTGCAGTCTTCTTTTGTCATTAGAGATCTTTTTTTGTCATTATCTACTA
>WOGR01007330.1:0-12470 GCA_015342045.1 Leptinotarsa lineolata | reverse complement strand
TTGACTTATTGCAACTGGTTTTTGACTAAATACAGAGAAGATGTACGTTTTCCATTCAAAATTATTTATTCAGATGAAACCCGATTCACCAACTTGGGTATGTTAAATAGGAATAATAAAAGGTATTTGTCTCAAACAAATTTACATCTGATGCAAGAAAAAAATTTTTTTGTTTCCTACGAATGATCAGTCCCGTAATTGAGGCCACAAATATACAGTTTGTTCCTGTTGGTGTTTTCGTGCTTCGTGCATGTATAGTGATGCCAAATCGGCTCACGAGGTTATTTGCCAGAAACACGTGCCCACGATTCTGTTTTTGTTGAGTGTGGAGTGTAGTAGTGATAAACTTGCCTGAAAAAGCTCTTGCAACATGAATTTGATTTGTGAGAATATCATTATGATGTGTTATTGAATACATTCGAATTGGGTTCAACTATAACGGCTTCAATAACTCCATTTGTTTTTAAAATACTTCACAGTAAATCCCTGTTTCAACATCACAAATTATGTATCTGAAATTTCTGATATGAATAATTTTTATTCGAATTATCTCGATATAGATCGTCACATTCTGTTTTTGATTTCACATTCATTTCAGCACAAAAAAATCTGCTCGATTATTGAAAAATCCCAATACATAAATGATTTCCATTACAAACTAACCTGAATATCCTCCACCAAATCCAGCTGCACCCGGATATCCTCCACTTACACTTGCCAACACTGAAAAATAAGAATCATGATATAGCGAAGAAGTTGTCTAACGAAGATTTTCAAATACTTTTTATCCATTCGGGAGTATGTATCACCGCAGTATTATTATTTGTCCACTCATAAAATATGAAAAAGCTTCCTTATCTTTTCATTAAACTGTATAAATCAGCAATGCTCAAAAATACCTACAAACTCTAAATCCACGAAACACTAAACCACAATTTTGAAACTGATTCATATTAATGATTTTGCAATCATTTCTTTGATCGTTGTTATTGTTTAATAGCATACTCGTATATCTCGATAGTTTCCACATCCCTGTGATTGATTCCATTCCGAACATTGAAAAACAAAAAACTAATCAATACGCAAATATGATTTCTAGAAGAATGAAATGATATGTAAGCAAAAGCGGATTTTGACTGAGAACACCAACCTTGACTTTTGCACCTGAAACCCATTGATATATTTCTAAAAACGGTAATAAAACCATATGTAATAAAATCGTAAAAATAGTTATAAACCTTTATTTCTTCATTTTTACTGGTTAGAATGTTTCTGACGAAATAATTAAAAACCTAGTATTTCCAGGGCCACTTTTTTTGGCATATTAAGAGAAACAAATTCAATAGTATAATTTTCCAAATTGAAGGGGTTATATTTTTAGGAGTGATTGATTTTTGGGAAAGAGAGTAGCTGTTTCAGAAAGGCTTTTTTCTTCCATTTTGTGTCTGAAAGTTACTTCTTTGAATGATCTTTAATCTATGTATAGAATTACTTCTTCTTAAAAAATGATTGCTTTCTTCCTTTCTTTGGAAGATTCCCACATTTTTTATAATTTTCCCTTTGAACTGAACGGGCATAAATCTTACACCCGGTAGTGTAACTTCATTTTCATTAAAGTCGATCGTAAGAAGTTTTCAGGATTCAAAGCAAAACCCTGTTTGTTAGTGGACCGGTTAGTATTTCCATCATCTACTCACTTGCATAGTCTGAACGTTGATTTAGGTTTCCCCCCTTTTTTACTGGAAAAAATCAAAATTATATCAACTTTCAAACAAATAGTTAAATATTCATATAAAATGAACCTCCTACCGAATTCATTACAAAATAATCTGAAATTTTGAATAATTTTCTATTTTGATTCAAACCAGTCTACTGTAAAGAATTACAATGTGATCAAACTGGGTTTCTAATCGGAAATCTTGGCGGGTACATTATGTCGGATGTGTTCGACAAATAAATATCTCCTTGTTCTTGAGGTAATAAATAATTGCCATCCTAATTCTTGAACGAAGGCAAAGCAAGCACACATCATTTCATGTACCAAATACTAATACTCAGTATCACTGATATTTTTCTGAATAACTGAGAATTTGATAAAGTGATACGAAAAACTTTCTGTGTGTGAACCATTCAGAATGAATGCGGGAAAATTTTTGTTATATAGCGAAAAACTTTGAAAGAAATTGGATAATAATACTTACGAGGATATGAACCACTTGGCTGAATGGGAACTGAAAAGATAAAGAAAAAAATCAATTCAACTGATATTCAGATTGGTTGCAGTGGTATTCTTAAAAATTCTGTAAAAATAACTGTATCAAATGATTTTCTTCGATAATGAAAAACTAACAAACTATTGTCTGGTTTTAATCATAAAAATGTTATTATTTCATAATTATTTGGCTGCTATTTGGGAAGTTAACATACAAACTTGAATATACTTAGAGGGGAGTGAAAATTTTTCAAGCGAAGAAAAATAAAATCAAACAGCTGATTATTACCATTAAGGAAAGTTGAAGAGATAAGTTTTAAATTGCAACAAGTATTTGTGGATATTGAGATTTCATGGAAAATCAAAATCTCAATTACTCACAGATTTTTGACAAAAATCGTCGATCTGATTTGTAAATGGATAAATAACTGCAAAGAAAATACGTTCACTGCCTCAATGAAGCAACACGTGCAAATGATAAAATAGTTTGATCAAAATAGGTGTCCTGTTCGGGTAATTCACGTACTTTGTCCAATTCACGGTCGCCATAATCGTACTACCGAGAGAACTATTCGCAATGTAGTGGATAAATTCAAGTCCACTGGTTCAATAAACTATTGATTAACACTCGTTCATCAACGAAACCCAAGACCTGCCGAAAACATTGCCGCTGTCTGTGAGACTGTGCAGGAGAATCCGAGGTAATCAATTTCGCGTCGCTCAAAAGAACTCAGCCTTTTGCAGATCACAACTTAGAGAATTTTGCGTCGTGACTTGGGTCTGCACCCGTACGTGAACAAACAAATCTGTAGAATTTGGGACGATACCAATCCACATGAGATCTAAGAGCGTCCAATGCATCCCGAAAAAGTCACTCTTCGATGTGTATTTTGGGCTGGCAATGTCATCGGTCCATATCTCTTCGAGAACAATGTTAGCCAGGCCATCACTATTAACGGCGAGTACTATAGGTCGATGATTAGCAACTTATTTTGTCAGGAATTGGATGATCTTGGCACAATCGACATGTGGTTTCAATAGTATGTTGCTACATGCCACACAGCTCGTGCTTCATTGGAAATTCAGCATGAGCGATTTTAGGGCATGGTCATCACGTGGAGGTGAAATGAACTGGTCATCGAGTTCGTGCAATTTGACCCATTTAGACTTTTTCTTGTGGTGTTTTCTCAAGTGGCAGGTGTATGCGAATAAGCCGCAAACCACAGCGGTCCTCAAAACCAACAAAACCCATGCCAATGGTAGAATTTAGCCTGATTCATGAGACAGAGTCATGAAAAATTGAACGTTTCGTATGCATTCCACCCAGAGAAGCCGTGGCGAACATTTGAACGATGTTATATTCCACGCATAATGGCATCAGTAGGTCTTTCAAATAAATGAAAAATTTTGATGATATCTCACACACACATTGTTTTATTTAAATTTAAAGATAGGAAGTGCCTAATGAAAGACCATATACAATCGGAAAGTCACACCTATGATTTACTTTTTACTGAGAAAAATATTTGAGTAACTCGCTCTGTTCATCTCCATTTATATTTTGATTTTTTCACTTATACTCACGAAATGAAGTACCGCCGTCATAATACTAATGTACTGTATTCAGGAAGCATCAGTTGAAAGTTTTTGATGTAATAAAAAATTCGCAGCTGAATCACACATGTGATGGAATTTGGTTTCTTTTTTTCGGACAAGACAACAATTGTTTGGTGCAGGGTAGTCATCGAATACGTGCGTGGAAGGCATGGGCGTCGCCAGGATGAAAGTCAGAGGGGGGACAGGTACTCAAATTTGTAATTTTTCACGAAACAACTAACAAACTGATCGAATGAAAAATGTTTAATAAAACAACATTACGACATAAAATCGAAGATTCAAATCACAAAACCATAATTATCTCAAGAAGTGGAGGGATAAATACACAATCATATTTTTTGGTACCTATGAAACAAAATATTCATATACTAAAATTACTTAAAGAAGAAACATTATTTGAATGAAAATTTCAATTTCTGCAATTACATTTTGTTCGTTTTCTTCGATTCTCCTTCTATGAATACTCAGCATACATATTCCTGATAGTCTTTGTTTCGTCATAACAGTTGTCAGCCTTGTGTTAACTCTTCTTAAGGTACTGAATGACCTTTCCACAAAACATGTTTTTGGAGGCATAGTTAGCATTTCAATGGCTTGCAGTATATAGGAGAAAAATGCACACTCGTTTGAAGCACCTTTAGAAAAAGTTCTCATACGTCTCATCAACTGTTCGAATTTTCCAAAATGTGACCCAAGTATCATATTCTGCATCAAAATTCTTCGACTCATACTTTCTTATCAGGGTTTGCATAATATTCTTAATAATAACTTTTTTCCGAATATTAATTGGGTAATAACGACAATGGAAAGGCTACTGACGAATCTTCCGAAAAGTGAGAAGACGATGATGTTGGAAATGAATCTAAATAAGGTAACGAAATGTTGAGTCTGAATTATTCTTCAGTTGATGAAGTAGAAGTATTAGGTCGATACGTGTTTTTTAATTATTTTTGGAGATCTGAATTTTTCTAATATTTTCAGATACTCGAGAGAGTTCATCGATATGTTCTTTTATAGAAAACAAATCAATACTCACAGTTTGGCGTTAATTTACGATTGTTTCTAACTGAGAAGAATAATTTTTTATAATCACTGAAGGAATTATAAAATTCGAAGAAGACTTTGTTGAAAAGCAGTAGTTCTAGTTTTAGAGTCAAAAGTACATCATTTGAAACTACGGTTTGCATTTTGCATTGCTGACTGTATGTCGAGAATTTTATCAAAAAACATTCGAATCAATTTATATTTTGCAGTTCATCGTGTTTCACATAATAATGGAATATGTGACACCAGGTGTTTTCGTTCAATACTTTTCTTAAAAAATCGAATTATAGACTTGACCGAACCTAAAGTGTTCTGTATTTGTGGAACAGAATCCAAACCATTCACAACTAAATTCAGTTTGTGGGATGAATAATGAAAGTAGGTTGCAGAAAGATATTGCGATCGAATTTTCTGTTGTACGCAATTGTCTTTTCCAGAAATGGCGCTGCAACCATTGAATCTCAACCCATATAACTTATCTAAATTCAAATTTCACTTTTACAATATTTTAGCACATGAAATATATAAATTAAAGAATGAAAAATTTCAGTCATATACTCGAAAGATAAATGAACAATAATCTGTCGGTAAAAATTTTTATTGCAATTATTCAATTTATTACGCTATTGTTGTTGTGATATTTTTTGAACTATAAGTGTTGAATTCATTTCCTTTCGTAGAGCTATGATTTTAACGATTGAGAATCGATTTCCGTTCGAAATATTGAAAAATTGTTATTTTCCAGTTATTTTTCACATTTTACTACATTTTCAAATGGGAAAGTTTGATAAATAATCGAATTCTTTCTTATTATTATCACTAATTTGTTTTTTTTATCAGAAGCTACATAATGATAATTTTTTTAATTTTTATACTTATTGTTTGAAAATTTGTTACAAACAAATGCATTGTTTATAACATAATTGAATATTTTTTGGGAATCCTAATCTTTGTTATGTTTTTTAAAAACGTTTTATAAAAAAAATTTTATTATGCAAAAAACGTATTTGTTAATTAACAATTTTTCTACCACTAGTTATCAATATTAAGAAACCATTTTTTAAGATCATTATTAATCTTGTTTTTCAATAGTTGAAAAAAAACTTTGATTTTGAAATTTTTCATTGTTTATTAAAAAACAATTTGTTCTAAACAAATGAATTTTTTCATTTCATAGATATATTTTTTGATAAATGAAGAAAAAATAAGTCTTGGGTTTTTTATTGTATCTCCAACGGTTTAATTAATATAATAATTTGAATGATAAAAAAATAGATGATAATGATTGAGTTATGGAGTGCAAAAATTATTAAATTCGGAGAAAAATGGGAAAAAAATACATGGTTGTTTTTCATGCATCAATTGCAACTAGAAAAAATATGAAAAAATTCATTTGTTCATAACAAATTGTTTATTTGATAAACAATGAAAAATTTTAAAAATTAAAGTTTGTTTTCCTCCAAATATCAAAAAACAAGATGAACAATGATATTGAATAAAATTGTTTCTCAATAATAATAATAAGTGGTAAAAAATTGTTTAATAAAAAATGCGTTTTTTTGCATTGTAAAATTTTTTAAAGAAACGCTTTTCTTTTTTGAAATCATAATTTTCATCAAAGATTGAGATTAAAAAAAAATCAATTATGTTTTAAACAATGCATTTGTTTATAAGAAATTTTCAAACAATAAATGATAAGAATTGAAAAAAAAATTATATAGCTTCTGATGAAAAAAAACATATTATTGATAATAATGGAAAAAAATTTCCATAATTTATTGAACTTTTTCATTTAAAAATGCAGTAAATTGTTAATAAATGACAGAAAAATAATATTTTTTTATTATTTCGAAGGGAAATCGATTCTTAACCGTTATAATCATAGTCCTACGGAAAAAAAAACTTCTACACTTACAGTTTGAAGAATATCACAATTGCAATATTGATGATCGAGTGATAACAAATTGTTAATTAACAGTAAACGTAATAAATCGAATGATTGCAATAAAAATTTTTCACTGACAGATTATTGTTCATTTATCTTTTGAGTATATGTCTGAATTTTTCCATTCCTTGATTTATATATTTTACATGCTGAAAAATTTTTTTTTTCGTAAAAATGGCACGAACAGGCACGGCTTACGCGCGGCTAAACATTCAATATCGAGCTCATTTTCAGAGCTCCGGTAAAATTATAAATATTGGTCCCACAGTACCGGAAGTCTGGACTTTTTTATAGGAAATTTCCGCCTCTTTTCGAATTTCCACTTTCCACTAAATTGTTCATAACTTCTGCAATTTTCATTTTCGAAAGTCGTTTGTTTGCAAAAACTTTTCAGATGCTATTCCGAATCGAATGACACCTCAACCATAATTTTCGGAGACTGCTGAAAAAAGTTCGAAAAAAAACACTTCTTGACTAGACTATAGGTTGCGTATGTCTAGGTAGCTTGGCTCGATACGTTGTTACACAACATATATGCGGCTTCTTCCTTGTATTTCATTTCACTGTGATTTCATTCCAGGGTTTTTTTGCCTAATATTATTGTTATTTTCATCTTTTCTTTTTAATTTTCAATTGTATTGGTTCTTTCAAAGATATCAAATCATTTCATGTCTTATTAGACAATGGAAGTGCGAAATGATGAAATTCACCACAAAATATGGTCAACCACCTTCAAACCACCTGTTAATCCTTAGCTCACATAATTTATGACTTCTGAGAGTTGTGGTTTAAAAGGAAAATAACCGATTAATGTATAAACAGGTATTATGTATAGAAAAGCTAAGTTAAATTCTGGAAATTAGTAAACTTTAGCTCCTGATAACTTCAGTTCGATGATTAAAACACCCGTCGAAAATAGCGTTTCAGCCCTGGTGTGTACTTTTGCTGGATGAGTGAATGTGGAAGTGATATAACTTGATGAATATATCAATAGTTTTAGGGATAATCATTTTTTCTAACGTTTCGAAGATGTATTATTACATTTTATTTTGTATTGAAACCGATTTTGCAACTTTGTGTCTGACTTAAATAAAAGAGCGATAGAAGTGTATATCTACTCACCCGCAAGTGAATGGAAAAAGGGTCGTTCTGGATTGGAGACTGAAAAAAAATTTAATCAATATTTCTTTCAGCTTGATTATCGTTAACATATATGTATGAGACTCAGGACCAAAAAATAATTTGAATACTACTCTACTTTAAAAATATTTCTTCATGGACAATGATCTAACCATTTTTTACATCTTTCCTTTACCGACTCATCTCACGAGAGAAAAACTAAAAGATTCATTATCATGAATGAAAAGGAGTTATTTCAATATTTGAACATACCAGAAGACTTGTCCTATTTCTTGAGTGATATTTGTCAATAGTAGGATTGAAAATGTCAACACTTTTTTTTTTGAACTTTTTAGTTAATATGCGCCTGATGATGAATGAGACTATAGTAGCATTTATTTCTCATCAATTTACTAACTCAAAACAGTGATTGTAGACATCTTGTAATCATAATCCAAATCAAACCAAAACTATATATTTTCGTCAATTACTTAAGAACCTTCTTTCAAGCCTTCAGAAAATGCCACATGATATTATTGCGTTTTACCCGTCTTTCTCATGACACCTATTCTCACAATATTGTTCCTAGTATTATACTCTGCAGGAGCCTTGCTGGATGTTTGTCATTTTCTTCTGAATATTATTTGAATTTTCCATTAACTGTTTGTCTGTTGTGATCTGGTATCTCACTCACATCATCTTGATTTATGAGAAACTGAGTTTATCCCTTTGTTGCATTTCCTGCAGAGGTGTCCGTTATATAGATCTATTCTGTTTGTACCGGGTATATTTTTTTATGTTCCTTATAGACCCACTTCATAAACTGCTTTCGTACCAAAGATTTTGGTAACCCAACAGTTGATTCAGAAACTATATATGTCGTTAATGATCTGTGTCTGACACACTCATCAGTTTCTTGGTATCGTGTGATTCCTGAGTGTTCTGTCATCCAGTATGGACTTAATCTATTTCCTACCACTTGTTTTCTCACTCTTTCAGAGCATTCAAACTACTGTAGATATCAATTTTGGATGCAAGTTAAACTTGACCGTCCCAATTCGATTGTTCGAGGCTTCAAATCGATATTTGTAAAACTGAAATGTAATTTTTATCCCCTACAGTAAATTTCTGCTTCCGTCCTATGTTCGGTTTTCGATCTGTGTGAGTACCAGGTGTTTCTGCCGGAAATCTTCCCTAGATGCCTGTTTTCCACTCTTCGCGGTTGAAGTTTGGGTCCAGTATGTAATTCGATATGATATGTTTGACGTTCATTCCTCCACATATTTCGAATTTTCTGTATTATACGATTCTCTGTAACTCGGGAAATTTTCCAGTCTGAATTGACTTACTCTTTCCTTTCCCATTACAAGAATATGTAGTTTTTCTAATGAAGCTGTTGACGTTGACTAATGTAGTTTTCCAAACAAGTTAGTCTGCACTCTCCTCGACGTATGTTCCATCAACCAGGTTGACGTCTTCGGGAGGTGAAGTAAACTGTTGATAGCGATCGTGTGTTCCATCTTTGACCACTAGACCATGTGCTACATACGTTCCTTCACTATATTATATTTGCCCTGGACTAGAATGACTTAGACGTCTGCATAAGTCGATACTTCAAAAAAAAATTCAGTGAAGTCTACTTTGAAGGAACAAAAATCTGAACGTTATTTTAACATGACTAATGTTCAGAAGTCTCATAGGGAGTGCCAATAGAATTCATAAATTCCGAAGGTAAAGAGCACTATGGCATATCCATTATATTTCACAAGAAAGCCACTATGAGGTTCGTTACATGCTGAATTCCTTTAAGAAAAAAATGGTTTTTTCAGATCATGTATACGGCCATATTTTGGTGTCAGACATAGTTTTGTTTATCAATTTATTGAAAACTGAATCACGATATGGAATTCAATAGTTGATCAGTGGAAATTGAAAGCTTTGGCGTGAAATAAGTCTATTGAGAATATAAATTGATGGATGTAGCCGTTACTACGTGGTAAGATATCATCTTGAGAAATGAGAAATGAAATTTTTCTATGTTTTTTACCACTTTCATTCGTAACTAAAGTTACTGCAGTTTCGTCCTATAAGGACATTTTTTAACTTCTACATTACATTCTACATTAATGTAGAAGTTTGAAAATGTCCTTATAGGATGAAATGCAGTAACTTCAATTACGAATAAAAGTGGTAAAAAATATAGACATTTTCAAACTTCTACGTTACATTTAACATTAATGTAGAAGTTTGAAAATATCCTTATATGACGAAACTGCTGTAACTTTAGTTACGAATATAAGTGGTAAAACACATAGAAAATTTTCATTTCTCATTTTTCTATTGAGGATACTTTTTTCTCACCAGAACAAAAATGCTGACCTCTCAACGTCTGACTATGATGATGCTAACTTGGTTATCGAAAGGCGCGTCGACAGACAGCATTTTCGTTCTGGTGGGGGGGAATTTTTTTTCAAAAAAACTTCATTATAGTTCGAAATGGACAAAGTGCCTTCACCTTAAAATCAATGATTTGAATCTGTTTTTCCATTAACCAGCTGTCGCCCTCCCTCAACGGCAACCCTAAAAATCAACGACATCTCACCTTTCGACATGCAATTCTCAGCACGTTGAAAAAAGAATGGTTTCACTAGTGCTTTCGATATTTCAGTGTACTATATTTATTTTTATGAACTCAGAATTTTCCTCACTCTCACTTGACTTTCATTCGATTACACACAAAAAATACAGAAACACATATAAATATCCGTTTGATTGATATCGTTTGTTATGATCCTCCAAACATTCAGTAGTTGAGGCGCTACGGTGCGGTGGTACAAACTGAATACATACACAAAGTGACTACTGTAAGTCACTTATGAAAATTATAAATACCATCAACTATTTTATTTTGAATTCTTTCAATCCTATTCGATTTTCTTCAGCTCTCATAATTTTTCTGAAGTTTATATAACGTGCATATTTAATGATGTACGAATGTTTTCACAAAATGATTCCCGTGAAGTTTCTACAGCACGATTCGAATTCATTTTCAACTGTCCATCTTTTAGGCTATGCATTAGCAATATATCCAAAGAAATAACAGTACCACAACCAAATAATTGAAAAATGTCTTCAGAAGATGAATGAAAACACTTTTTTTGTCTAATTTCCACTAGGTACGTATATTTATTCTTACGACTGGTTTCGGGGTTTAGCCCATTATCGAGTAAAACTAACTAACTCAGTTTGTTAGTTTTACTTGATAATGGGTCAAATCCCGAAACCGGTCGTAAGAATAAATATACGTTGTGAAAATTAGACAAAAAAAAATGTTTTCATTCATCTTATTAAAGTGATCGTGAATTTCCACAAAATAAACAAGTCGCCAATAACACAGTTCAAAATTATAAGTCGTTAACTAGATTTTGCATATTGTATCTCTTTTCTTCGGAAACAGATTACGGCATAACTTCAGAAGAATGAATGCACACGGCAATAATAACTCACCTGACGCGTCCTCAGTGTTGACTGCAGCTGTGTCATTGGGCTTGACTACAACCAGGGAACTGACTTCAGTAACAAATGAATATTTTAGAGCTAGATCGAGAGCTTCCTTTGTCAACTCAGTTTTATTTTCAGCAGTTTCTCGTTGTTTCAATTTTTGTTTCACTGTAAGGTACGCCCAGAGTCTCTCCAAAGAGGTTACTGGAGTTTCTGCTTTAGGAATAAGTTTGATCTGACCTTTAAATCCATGAGCTATTACAACTGGGTGAAGATCCGGCCCTGAAAATTTGTTGAACATTATCGTTTATTGCAAACGAATCTTAATGAAACAATAGATTTATCAAATATCAATACACTAGGTAAAAATCATTCTATCTACATACCCCTAATTCGTCCAGCTACCACACACTCAGTTCCTCTGAAGAATATGGGAAAATGGCTCTGAGTAACTTCTGTAACATTATCATTATATTTGAAATCTACTTTTGATAATAAAGGAGAAGATATAAGCTTGTAAAACTCTTGTAGTTGAAGAGAAGCATCTGATCCTTCATAAATATGTCTTGAGAAGCCGAAGTTTTTCAGAGATAACTTCCTCAAAAAGCTCTTGTCAGCACCTCCTCCAAAAGATAAGGAGAATATGGGAACTTCTTCATTCAGTCTTGTTACCTGCCAATTTGATGAAAGTCAACCTTGAGATCATTTATGAATATGCAGCAACAAACTTATATTTGAATTTTTAGTTTGGATGAGTTCAAAGAAATATGGAAGTCGAATATTAAAAATAATTAAAAGTTGTCACCGTATTTGGATAACAAAAAGTAAGAAGTTCAATATAAAAAATACGATTGTGAAAATGAAATCGTCAGCAATTTCACTCAACGTTACTATTCATGAAATTGCTCCGATGAAGTTCATTCAATAAACTGATTGCATTCGTCTCATATTCTATATATTCTAGAAAGACAAACAGGTGTCAATGGGAATTATAGTAAATTCAAGTTCCGATCAATTTTTCTTTGTCATTAC